>RBNI01001575.1:0-21819 GCA_003990745.1 Jimgerdemannia flammicorona | reverse complement strand
TTTTTTTATAGTCACTTAGACTCTACCATTTATTACCCATCTATTAATAAGTTTACAGTATCTCATCCCACTACCCAATCCCCATAGGAGAACCTCTCCCCACCTCCTCCCAAATAAAGACTACCTTCTCACCCACTACTCCAACCCTCCCTCCACTCTGCCTACAGATTTTCTCCACCAAGCAATACCTTTGACCACCCTGCAACCACCAACCAAGCCACCAGCCCATCAAGGTGTCTTCCATAAGGCTATGCCACTGCAGCAGCCAGACCCCCAAGCCCAGTCTCCTCTTATTCTCAAAAACAAATAGCCAGTGACTGGCCAACCCCACCCAAATGGCCAAAGCCCAGCCTAATGTGAGTTATTCCTTTCCCACCCCCCCCACCAGTCTATCCCTCAAATCCTCCCACTGCCCCCACATGTCAACTCTCCTGCACCCTACTCCCAAATAATCCCCAATAGTCTGCCAAAAGTCACTAAGTATCTCACACTCTCCTAGCCAATGTTCAGACATCTGCACATATCCCCCTTCCTGCCCTACATTATGGTACTCCTTACAGTTGAAGCAATCTCCCTTGATAAGGTGATCTGAGCAGTAGTTGAGCATTACATTCCTCCTCAGCATGTGCCACCAAGTCACCTAGTACTTTGGCAGTATCTATCTTCTTACCTCAGCACTCCAGGCCCAAATACCATATCAGTCCCACTCTTTACTGATTCTTACTCTTTATCAACTACTGGGCCACAGATCCTGGCCAGGTCCTCTTTGGCATTCTATCTCATCACTAATGTCAAAATTGATTAAGGGAATGCCACTCAGTAATACTCAATTCCATCTCCACATTGCCAGGTCCCAAGCCACCTCCTCTTTATTTCTCTGCCAACAAATTCCAATGTGGTGTACCCCCTCTGCTACCCCCCACCAGAAGTCTTTGTATTGCAATTGTTCAGTATTCTGAAGGCCAACCAAAGATAGGAGATCTCCAGTCGAACCTCTTGGTGAGGACCTCATCTCCCAGATCTTCTGCAATAGGGGAATCCAATCCCTCCCTCTCAACTCCATGGCTCTCATCAACCACCATGCTCTCAAGCAGTGCAGCCTCTTTGGAAAGTCAACCAGCCCAAGTCCACCACTTGCTACTGGTAAGAACAAGACCTCCTAGCTGATCTGACTCCTTCTTCCAGCCCAGATCTACCCCTTGGCCAGCTTCATCAATCTCTTCACCACCCAGACTGAGAAGTCTAGATGATAAGCCAGATACCACAACTTTAGCAGCCAGTAGACATTCAAAATCGAGACATGCCCTGCCAGAGACAATTGGTGACCCCCCTAACTCTGCAGGGCCTCCCCCCAGATTCCAACCCACTGCTCCCACCAAAACCTGAGTAGAACTGACCTATAAACTGACAGATAGATACCTAAGTACTGCACTGCCTCATCAGCAGAGATGATTGTTCCAATAACCTCCCCTCCCATCAGACTATTGCCTAACACTATTGTTTTATACTTATACCAATTAAGTTTAGCCTCAGAGTTCTCCTCATACCACTCTACTGTCTCTTTAAGCTCCTCAACATCAGCAATTGATCCCAGGCTGACCACTATGTCATCTGCAAGGCCCCTACTTTCCACTCAATGTCAAAGATGGAGAGCCCCACTATCTTCTGCCTGATTCTATCTATTAAGGGTTCCAGGGAAAGAGCATACAGAATGGGAGATAGTGGGCCCCCCTGGAGCACCCCCCTACCTAGGGAGAATGCTACCCCTCTATGTTTATTATATATGAGCACAGCCCTACTCTCTTTCAGTAGGCTGACTATTTCTGACCTAAACTGGTGTGGAACCCTAGTCTTATCTAATACTTTTATCAGTCAGACTCACCTCACCCAGTCATAAGCCTTCTCCTGATCCAAAAAGACCAGTTGTCTATCTAGTCTACTAGCTTGTGCCCTTTCAATAACTCTATATATCCAGGCTGTGGTATCTCTAATGAGCCAGCCTCTTACAAAGCCCCTCTGCTCAACACCTAAGACTTGTTAGGCCACCTTTTTTAGCCTTGCGACCACTACCTTAGTAACCAACTTTCTGTTCATATTCAGCAGCATAATTGGCCTCCAGTTCTTCCAGTCCTCTTGTCTTTCTTTGTTCTTGTAAAGCAATGTCACCAACCCCAGATCCTGTTCCCCCACCCATCTCCCTGTCTGTAGAATAAAATCACACAATACCATCATCTCACCCAGTACTCTTGAGACTCTCACCATCTTCTTCCAGAAGTCTTAGGGCAAACCATCCTCCCCAGGTACTGTACCCAGTGTTATCATGGCAAGAACCTGGTGGATTTTCTCTTCTTGTACTGGCAACACTAAGTCTCCCAACCCATCTACTCATAGGGGGTACCAATCCTCCAATACTTGGTCAATGGCATCAGCATCTGCCCCACCCTCCTCCTCACTCCACAATCCACTCCAATGCTCCTTTAAAGATCCAAGAATGTCTTGTATATCATGCACCAGTATACCATCAGAGTCAAGCACCCCCTCCCACCTTTGCTGCACTCTTCTCACCTGAAGGGTTCTCATGAGATACTTTGAGGGTCTCTCTCCTTCTTCCAAACCCTACCAACAGAGCCATGCTGCCAAACTCTGCACCCTTGCCTCTTCCTCCTCCTGCAATACCTGTTGTAGTTCGTCAACCTCCATTTTTGTCCTCATTGATCTCCAATTCTCCTCTAAAAGTCTAGACAGTCTACTAGAAGCCCATCTGATCTGTCACCTCCTCTGTTTCCCAGCCTCCTTACCAGCCTCACTCTAGTAGGTCCTGGCCATCTCTTTCATCTGCATCCACCAAACACCAACTGGGGCACCTTTCTGTCTCCAGCACTCCACCCTCAGTTGAATGTCCACAGCCCATGCATCCCACCAGATCTTATCATCTAATAGAGAGGAATTGAGACACCAATGTTCAGGCCCATCCCCACTCCCCCCAAAATGCCCCTGTCCTAAAAGCCTTCAATGATCTGATCAAGGACATTCCACCTCCAGTGTCTTCCAAACATCCAAGCTCCAGTAGCTGGCCATCAGAATCCAATTAATTCTTGTCCCTAAGCCCTTTGCTCAATACGTGTATACCCTCCTATCCCTCCAGTACTCCCTACCCACATACACCAGAGCACTCAGCCTTTCCACTTCCTCTCATACTGCCAGTCCTCCACTCTGACCCTCAGCTCTCTGTCTTTCATCTCTTCTATCCAACAGTACATTCTGGACCATATTGAAGTCTCCACCAAGCATATCCACCCCAGCCTCTGTGAGGATTCCACTCTCCTGGAGGCCCTTCACCCAATCCACATGCTCACTCGGTACAGTGGGGCAGTAACAGGAGCTCACTATGACTGGCTCCCATCCTGTATGTATCCACTCACCCCAGACCAATCTATCCCCCCAGCTCTGCATATCTCTTATCTCTCCTCTGCCTTTCTGTACCAGAATCCCAACCTTGCCCTTCCAAACTGCCTCACCTCTACATTCCTTCATCTATTCCAGTCTATCCAAATCATCTTCACACCTGACATCCTGCAAGAGGAAGAGATCAGCCTCCAATCCCTTCAACTAAGTAAAAATGTTCCTGTATTGATAAGTACCCTATAATCCATTCACATTTAAAGAAAAAATGTTGGTTATATTATTCATAATGAAATATGGTATATTATCAAGTCCTTCCCTACTGCTCCATGGTCATCTCCTCCTATACCAAATCCAGATTATGTTCTGCAGTCACTTCTGCCTCTTCAGCCCTCTGAGCCTCCAATCCAGCCAATAGCTCATTCATCTCCCCATCTGCCTTCTCCTCAAACTCCTCTTGGTACTCCAGACAGGCCTCCTGCCAGAGCTGCAATCCATGTCACTTGGCCCAATAGTATTTGGCCCTCTCACCAGTAACCTCTGCTAGCTCTGCCTCCTGCTCCTTATCTACCTCATATCCTTCCTTCTCCAGATATACTGCAAGGATCTCTGCCTTCAATGCCAACTCTATACCATCCCTCTGCAGGATCCACACCCAATGCTCATTGCTCATTACTCTTAAGTTCACCTCCCCCAACTCTTCAGGTGCCAGGTTATTTATCATCCTGCATATCCAAAGTAGGTTTTCTACCTCCTTCTCCCCAGGAGTCACCAGTCTCCCACCATCCAACATTGTGGTGTCAGCCTCAGTACTCACAGACTCATTCTATACCTCCAGGATATCCACCAGTTCCTCCTCTCCAACTGCCACCACTTGTCCCCTATTGGCCACCTCAGGAACTCCAAATTGTACTCACTGGGCCCCCTTCATCAATACATCCTCTCCCACTCTGCTATGGGAAGCCAGACCTTGCCTGATAAGAGGAGTAGAAGTAGGCGATCTCTCCCAGTCCTCTTCCCAGATCTCAAATGTGCCATCAGCATACAGGTCATTGCCAGCTGCTTTCCTGTCCTCTCCTGTCCCCTTTCCTGCACTCCCACCATCCTCGTCAGCCCAGACACTCACTTTGGCATCCCCCATTTCCACCATTTCACCCATCTCCTTCTGTGGTTGACCTTCTATCTTAGCCAGCAGCTTCTTCTGATACTTACATCCCTGAGCTTTTTTCCATTACTTCTTGTTCACTCCAATCCACTTCCCATCTACCACCTCTAAGTGTATTGACTCTACAAAAGCCTTCCAAGCCTTCACCCACTGCTCCACTGCTCTACTCAGCTCTTTCAGTACCTCTAGCAAGTCCTCTTCCTCCTCCTCACTCCCCTTCACCCTCATCACCTTGCACAAGATTGCCCCCCAGACCATCCCTGAAGGCCAGTCCCTTGCCTTCCTAGTAGCTTCTTTCTCTGTCAGCCAAATCCTCACATTCACATCTTCAGTCCTGAGCGAGGTCCCTTCCCAGACTCTGAATCTGATATCCACCACCTCTCTATACTCTGCTATGACCTCCTCAACTCTCCTTCTCATCTCTACTGCCATCACTATGGGTACTCCTTTCACCAGCAGTTGGACCACCCTGGGGTCCCATTTCAGGCAGTGTGCTATTGGAACACAGACCTCCCCAACTATTAATCCAACCTTCAGTGCTTCCTCCAAAGGCTTGGCCTTCTCAAAGCTCACCTCCACTCTCTCCAATTCCTTCAGAAACTTAATGGATGTTGCTCCAGCCACCTGCTTAGTGATAAGTTCCAGTACTATTTTCACCATCATTGCTAGGCTCTAGAAGCACAATGTCACCACAAATGCCAAGATCGATTTCTTGAGTAATAGAGCCACTGCCAGGCCTGTCACACTATCTGCCAAATCTCTTTGCCTTCTAAGCCCCAGTTGCTCAGCCATACCATCAGCAGTCACATATGGATTTTTTTCCAGATTGGCAGTCCCATCACTATCAGTCATCACACTCCTCCCAGCCACTACTCCCCCAGCTCTACTGCCCTCACCACTAAGAGCTACTCTCCTGTGAACTGCTATCTTCTCCATCTCCTTGCCTTTCCTCAGCCATCTCTCCAGCCCAGATGTCTGCTGCCTCTACTTCACTATCTCCACAAAGCTCGCCCTCCCAGACCCCTGTCCTCTACTACTACCTCCTCCCCCTCCTTGTCCTTCTGCCAGGCCAGGACCCCTCCCCACCTGCTGCCAGTCGAATGCACTAGAGCTGCCCTGCCCAGTACATGCCCCAGATTGCTTGCTATTTACTATTGCCTTAGTATCTTTCTCCAATAAATGACTTGAAAGTATATTGTAAAGATGTGTGTAATGTGAATGATAGCTGAGAAAGGTATTCCTTGGTAGCTTTTAGTAAAATAATTATTTAGCATTTTGGTAACTTGTGATAATTTTTTAAAGAGTAGTAAGAAAGATTCTAAGAAAGAATAGTTGAAGAATTTTCTAATTTAGCAGTAAGACTGATGACATTGTCAGTAGGAGCTAAAGTACAGATTTATTTAGTCTTAGTTTTGAATTCTGACTACTAAGGATTTCAAAGTATTATGTACTCTACTTCCCAATTTTTCAGAAATTCAGCCAATACTTTATACCTAAGATTCAGCCATAGTTGGAGAGTAATATTCTGTCAAATTATCTGAAAATAAAAAAAAACAAATAAGATTAGTTTCACACAGCAGTACTGTTGGATTCTTTTGTAATTTCTATAAGAATTTTAGATTCAATCTATAATCACATCATTCTTGATATTACCATAGATGAAGTCATTCTTGTATCTAGTATAGAATACTTAGAAATCAAGCTATGCAAGTCTTAGCTGATATTTATGAGAAGGTATTTATACTTTATTAGGTAGAATTATATAGTAAAGCTATAGCAGAAATAGAACTTTATGTGTCAGCCAGCTATACATTGTTATTTGTAAAGGGAATATATAGCTGTATCATCTCTTTAAGCAAGATCAGTGTGAGGAATATGAGATGGCAGTCATGAAGATGATGTCACTCCTCTTTACAACCTCTTGTCATGTATAAGTGCAAACTTCCCTTCTTTAGCCTATTCTTCAACAATTTGACATCCTTTATCAGCAATCTCTAACCTTAGATAATCCTACAGTAATATCTCAAAAATCTGTGATAAATCTTTCTAGAATTAATAGAGATCAGCTAGGTCAAACTCAATCTAAGATATGCTTTCAGCTTAGAGGGTTCAACTTTGAGTAAGACATTGTTAAGGTTAGCAATATATTCTTTAGACACTATACCAGCTCACCTATACATGTTAATGAGGATATATTGTTGATTTTACTTTATATTACAAAATATAGTAGATAATATAATTTAAAATCTGATAGCTTATTCTATAATCTTGCATATACTCTTAGAATCTGATATATCAGTGAGGGTTTCTAGCTCAGATTAGGCTGATTAATAAATTCCATAATAGGGTGAGTTTGAATCAGAAATAGTCTCAATACTATATTCTACTACTCAAACTAGTAGTAGTTCTTGAGATTCTTGAAAAACATCTTCATATTCCTTGAGAAGTTCTTAGAGATTGTCTTCCTTATTATCTTTATCCTTTAGAAGTTCAGAGAGCTCTTTATCATTATCTTCTGGGGTCTTCTTAACTCTATATACATATTGTAACAGTGACCTCAGAATGATGACATCAGCACAGGAGACAGTCTTTCCTTACAAGCCACCAGATTGGAGTACAAGGAGATCATATAGCATATAAGATGAGCAATGATGACCAACTGTGAGTTATTGTGACCACAGTATAAGTATCTTGAGGAATATAAAAGAAGGATTAAGGAACTGCAGTAGCAGCAACCAACAAGACCCACCAATCTCAAAATAGCCCAAAGACTTATCACAAACAAAATACCCATTGCTCACCAAACCTCAAGGTCAAGGAACCACCAAGGCATCTCAGTCGAGGAAAGGATGTTCCAAGATATCAGAAGAGCCATGTGGACCTGCTCAAGAAGGACTCCTAGTATCAACCTGGGTACTGCAGATCTCTATCACTTTATCCTTTACCACTGTGAAATAGAAACAAGGATCACTATTGCTACCGAATGCCTCCAAATGTGGCAGAAGTATGAAATAGAAAACCTCCTCTGCTGGGAGTTCCCACAGGCCAGCCCTCAAGAGCTACAAGATACCACTCTCATGGATATACACAAGGCAAGGATAGCTAAAAAGATCCATCAGATCTTCAGGCATATACTATGGTCAATCCCTAACTTGGAGTATATTAGAGTCTCAGATTTCAGAGACCTGTCATCCTGCCATATCAATGCACTAGAAGCCAGAGTGGCTACAGAAGTCCAGCCCACTATCACTCTCAATAGTGATTAAGTAGAAGACTTCTGGCACCCCATCCTCCAGAACAACTCAGACCAATTCTTATAAGAGTTGATCTCAGTATTCCAAGGCCCAAGCATCCAGGTTAGACCTCCCCCAGACTCCACATTTGTCTCTTATTTTGTAGAAGAGAATCTCATAGATTGGAGAGCCCCTGATTTCCCTGCTCTAAATGTAATAATATCATCAGCAATAACATCATCCCACATGACATTGAAGCATGCGAAATGTACGATATATATGAGATGTGCAATCTGCACAACAATGAATTCATGGATCTCATCTCCTTCAGTGATGACAAGGATGAAGCCCCCATGATCCTGAACTTTCTGCTCTAAGTTCTTTGTTATACTGAATAATGCCAGCACCAGTATTTTGATATAACACTGGATAATGCCAGCACTGGCATTCTGAGGTAATGTGAAATTGTTCTAGCATCGGTATTCTGATGTGATACTGAATTATACCAGCATCCTGAATCTGTACAACCATCAGTACCAACTCTGAAACTTAGTAGTTTTAGTTATTGGAATTTATATTTAGCTTTATATCTTAGCAACCATTGAAATATATTTTGTATAAATACCCCTCTTATTTCCTCTGAAATAAAGTCAGTCTTTTCAGTACAATATATACAATCCCTTGCAAGCAATCTAAGAGATAACAAGACAGTTAAAGATAAGAAGTTTGAGGACTATAAGACCTTGGGAAGGCACTCCAATAAGAACTTGCTTATAACAAACTTGAGTTAGTCTAAGAGATATATCTTGAAGAGAATCTGGTATATTTGAAGGACTCAGTGACCACTACATAACAACTTGGTACCCATTGGCTGGTGATTCAAGACAAATCCCTCACTTTCAAGCTAAAAAACAAACAACCCCCACAACAACTACCCTGACTACAAGAGTCACTCCTGCAAGAATTCAAGATAAGATGGAAATATATCCCCCAATATTCTATAGATATACTACTAAAGAGTCAATCCTGACCTTCATTGAAGACTTTCAACAATTCGCCACATATGAGCCCTTGGTGTAGATGCACAATTGGCCCTTCTACTAGTCAGCCTCAGAGGACCTGCCAGAGATAAGTTCAATGCAGCCATCATTGCTAATGCTGGTGCAGCCAAACTTGCCAACATGAAGGCCTTCCTCAGAACAACATATTATACTGAAGAAATCAAGCAAGCTCTCAAGGACCAACTCTCAAGGACCAACTCAATACTATCTGCCAGGGACTTAGTGAAGATCTCAACTCATTCTATACCTGAATCTGCCATCAGATTGTCTTGGCTGGCTATGATGACTACCTCAAGGAACAAATAGTGGATTCAACCTTCCTCAAAGGAGTTCACTCTGAAATTGCCCTAGCAATCTGGTCTACTCCAGCTGCACTGACCCTTGATCAGAAAGTGGTCTTTGCACAGAGATATTGGACTGCCAGACACCCTGCTGAACACTCAATGGAGAAAATAACTGGCATCAAGATGGAGCCATCAAAGCCAACTAGTATTATACCTACCACAGTTGTAAACAGACAACCAACCCCACCTACCCCCAAGACAGCCAAAGCTGACTCAGTGGAAGAACTTGCCAAGCAGTTCGCCAAGATGACTACACACCTTGGTGATGTTGTTAGAGAAGTCCGAAGGACCAATAGGAGACCAGTGCAGAGATTTGCAGCCACTACAGAAGAATGCAATATCATATGCTTCAGATGTGGAGAAGAAGGCCACTATGTAAAGAGTTGCATGACTGAAACAAGACTTAAAGCCCAACCAAGCAATGCTAGTAGAACCAGAGAACAAACCAATACAGTAGTCATTGAGGAGATTGGTGATACTGATGATGAAGAATACTATAAGGAGCTTGAATTCTACCCTGCTACTGAAGGTACCAGAACCTAGTCCAAGCCCTATGACAAGAAAAGCAACAGTAAGCCAGTTGGAAGACCAAAGAAGACCCCAGCTATTACTATTCAAAGTAAGACCCAACTCGAGGAGATTGATTAAGATATGGAGTTAGATGAAGCTGCCTGCCAAATCATTAAAGGCATTACTCCAGTCTCAGGAGAAAGTGAAAGCAAGAAGGAACAGAAGCTGCACAAGACCAAGATCCACCAGTATGATATCTACAAGGACCTCAAGAAACAGAAGGTCAATGCTACTTTTGAACAACTAGCTGAAGTCCCTGCCTTTAGACAGCAGTTGAGAGTAGGACTTACAACTACCACCAAGAATCAAGAGTACAAGATTGTAGAAGCTCACAATACACAGGAAGAATCTGAGAACTCAGGTGAAGAATCCGAGAACTCAGGTAAAGAATCTGAAGACCAGCGCAAGACATCAGCTTATACCCCATGTCAGATCGAAGACTGTATCTTTGATACCATCATTGATACTGGTGCTGGAGGATGCCTTATGAGTAAGAAGACAATTGACCACCTAGGCTGGGACATTGAAGAGTCCACCAAGATGGTCTATGTCATGGCAGATGGTACACAAGCTACCCCTCTTAGCAAAATCCAAGAAGTCCCCATTAAGATAGGAGGAGCTACCATTCCAGTAGATGTAATTGTCACAAGCACCACCAACTATGACATCCTCATTGGCAACCAATGGCTTCACAAGGCCAAGGCCATCATTGACCTCAATGCCCAGAAGATGCAGATCAACTATAGAGAAAGAAAGGTATGAGTCTCTATCAATGTCCACAAAGGAGTTCTATCAGACATAGAGGAAGGAGATGAGGAAGATACAGAGGTCTTCATGCACTCGGTGAACAAGAACAAGAACAAGACACCCAAGCTCACAGATGAGTAGTAGTACAACAAGATCATCGATGGCTATGCCTCTCAAGGAAGATGCCCCCATGGTACTAAGATGTACTGCTCTGAACACCTGAATGACTGCTGGTCCTGTATCAGCGAAGTCAGGAAAATCTGCCAACAGAAACATGAGCAAGAAGCTGCTGAAGCAAAAAGAAAAGCCAAAGAAGATGACCAGCCCCCAGAGCTTCAGGCTAATAGTGATGATGAGGAGGAACAAGAATCAGACATCACCCTCAAGGTCAAGAAGTTTCACCCCAAAGTCAAGATTCCAGAATACAAGACCAAAGGAGCCATAGGAATAGACCTTGCCAGCATTCAAGATACTACCCTTGAACCACAGACCACTACCCTACTTGGCACTGGAATTGGAGTCAAGCTGCCAGAAAACTATACTGGAATTATCAAGACTAGGAGCAGTCTGGCCAAAAGTGAAATCTCAGTTGAAGGAGGAGTAATTGACTCTGATTACACTGGCGAGATCTTCCTCATAGTCAGAAATCACAACCACACCACCCCCTTCGAAGTCAAGAAGTATGACAGGATTGGCCAGATGCTGATCTATGAAATCAAGAAGCCCAAGATCATTGAAGCCATCGAACTCATCAAGACCAAGAGAAGAGAATAAGGCTTTGGATCTACTAGAAGAGGAGCCTATGATACCACCAAGATTACCAAACTTGAGCACAAGAAAGACAAGGACCAGAACAAGTACACATATACCATTGGAGAAAACTTTTCCCTGGAGGAACAACTTCTCAAGATCCTGCATCAGAATAAAGGAGTACTTGCTACAGACTTTAGGGATATCCATAATCAAGAACCTAAGTACTACTACAAAGTTGATACTGGTGATACCAAGCCTATCTACTAGAAAGCCCAACCCATACCACCTGCCTATAGAGAGTGGCTGCAAGCAGAACTCAAGGAAATAGAAGAAGCCAGAATCATCAAGCAAGCTATCAGCCCCTGGGCCTCACCCATTGTCCTTACCCTGAAGAAAGAAAGCAAACCTGGAGAGTTTGTGCCAAGACTCTGCATTGACTACAGAAAGCTCAATGCTATCACTAAGAAGGATAGACAGCCCTTGCCAAATATTCAAGAAATCCTTACCACCCTTGGAAGTGAAGCCAAATACTACACCACCTTGGATCTGTTCTCAGGCTTCCATCAGATAGGTCTTACACAAGATACCAGTGAGAAATCAGCCTTCATCACACCTGACACCACCTATATCTACCTGTGAATGCCATTTGGAATGTACAATACCCCAGTAAGTTTCTAGTGAATGATGAACAGAGTCTTCAGTAATGAGATTGGAAAATGGCTCTTTGTCTATGTTGATGATGTGATCATCTTCAGCAATACTGTACAAGAACATGTCAATCATATACAACTAGCCCTCAAGAAGCTCAAGGAGCATGGCCTCTATATCAAGCCCAAGAAATGCAAGTTTGCAGCTCAAGAAATCGCCTATCTAGGACACCTCATCAACCAGACCAGAATCCACACAGACCCTATAAAGATTGAGGCTATTGCAGCCTACCCGAGACCCAGGACAACTACAGAAGTCCATGCCTTCCTTGGACTGGCCAGCTACTACAGAAGGTTCATCAAAGGATATTCCAACATTGCAGCACCTATCTATGAGCTACTGAAGAAGGAAACCAAATTCAAATGGACCAAGGAGTACCAAGAAACCTTCAATGAACTCAAGACCAGGTTGACCCAAGCACTTATCCTCAGAAGATCAGATTGGAACCTAGAATTCATCCTGCAGACAGATGCGAGTACTATAGGACTTGGAGCAGTTCTAGCTCAGAAGAAAGATGGATATGAATATGTTATCTCCTATGTAAGCCAAGGTACCCATGGAGCAGAACAGAACTATGAGTCATACAAGCTTGAATACTTAGCAGTAGTTTGGGCAGTAGACAAGTTCCACTACTACCTAGCTAAGAAATACTTCACTATTCAAACAGACCACTCCACTCTTGTCTGGCTATTCCACACTCTGAACTCCAAAGAAATATATGTCAGATGAATCTACAGGCTGCAAGAGTATGACTGTACTATCAAGCACTGCTCAGAAAAGACCAATACCAATGCTGATGCACTCTCAAGAACACCCTGAAACACCTCCATCAAGACCATTCAACATGAATAAGGAGCTATACTATGGATTAATCAGCTACCTTGGGCAGCAGAAGATGTCCAACCACCTTGAATCCTGGACAATCACTATCATCAACTGGACTTGGAAACAGTTTGAACTAGACAACACTACACTCAGAAAAGGAGAAAAGCTAGTAATATCTGAACACAAGAAGTATCAAGTAATGAAGGAAGTACATGAGCAAGGATACTTAGAAGGAACCAACACATATAATAAGGCAAGAAGAACTATGTGGTGGCCCAAGATGGAAGAAGACCTGCACCAATTTGTCAAAGAGTGTGACAAGTGCCAAAAACAGAAACAAGATCAGTAAGACCAGGCAACTGGGTCATCAAGAATTGAGCCTATCCCCTTCCACCACATTGCAATGGATATCATTGGGCCACTACCAGTAACAATATCAGGAAACTGCTATATTATAGTTATTGTAGACCTCTTCACCAAATGGATAGAGATAGGAACATTACAAGAAGCCAATGCCCTCTCTATAGCTAACTTCCTGTACTGAGAAATCATCTGCTGCTACAAGACACCAAAGCAAATCACAACAGACCATGGCACGGAATTCATCAATAGATTCCATGAGATAATGTATCAGAAATACAAGATTCAGCACATCAAGACCACTGTGTACCACCCTCAAGGAAATGGACAGATAGAGAGAACCAACAAGACCCTCAAGAACATCCTAGCAAAGATCTCAGAGACATATGAGAATTGGGATAACTATCTCCCAACTGCCCTCTCTGTCCTATGAGACATATGGTCACAGAGCACACACTTTACCCCAAGAGAGCTATTCTTCAGAGAAGAAGATTCTGATGGAACCTCAGCTATAAATCTAGACCTAACTTGGAGATGGGTTGATGCAGAAATCTGGAGACTATACCAAATCAGGAAGAAGGCTGAAGATTATATCACCAAGTCACAAGCACTGACAAGGAAGAATGTGAAAAAGAATCACAAGGCCCTAGAACCCATCCAAATCAGAGAAAAGGTTCTACTGTATTGAAATATAGTAGAAGCCTTATGATCATGAAAACTGGAGCCCAAATGGGAAGGACTCTTCTATGTACAAGATATCAAGAGAACCACCTTCTGGCTTAGAAAAATCTCAGAGACCATACTGCCTACCATGGTATATAAGAACAGACTCAAGAAGTACCACAAATCTATATAAGAGAAGCAAAATGTGATGACTGCCCATGAGGTTCTAGTTTGCGAATCATAACAACATATCTCATGACCAGTAGGCTATCTGTCTGGACCATTCTCTAAGAGATATGGCACTGGCAACTACTCATCCATGAGACTTTCAAAGTCAGAGGAGTTTGAACTGTCAACTGATTGATCAAGATCAGAATCAGGCCCTTGCTCTATATGAAGAGAGTGACTCTTCACCATCATGCCAAAATACAAAGAGAAGACACCAGCCCATAAACACCACTTTTCAACCCCTTGCCAGAGGTTATGGGATCAGCAAATTTTTCAGGACTGGACCAAAGAATAAGGACACTCAGGAAGATCCTTATTCAGGAGGAAGATGTAATGGTGACCTCAGAATGATAACATCAGTACAGAAGACAGCCTTTCCTCACAAGCCACCAGATCAGAGCACAAGGAGATCATATAGCATACAAGATGAGCAATGATGACCAACTGTGAGTCATTGTGACCACAGCACTGAGGAATATAAAAGAAGGATTAAGGAACCACAGTAGCAGCAACCAACAAGACCCACCAATCCCAAAATAGCCCAAAGACTTACCACAAATAAAATGCCCACTGCTTGCCAAACCTCAAGGTCAAGGAACCACTAAGGCATCTCAGTCAAGGAAAGGATGTTCTAAGACATCAGAAGAGCCATGAGGACCCGCTCAAGAAGGACTCCTAGTATTAACCTGGATACTGCAGATCTCTAACACTTTATTCTCTACCGCTGTAAAATGGAAACAAGAATCACCATTGCTACCAAATGCCTCCAAATGTGGCAGGAGTATGAAACAAGAAACCTCCTCTGCCGGGAGTTCCCACAGGCCAGCTCTCAAGAGCTACAAGATACCACTCCCATGAATATACATGAGGCAAGGACAGCTAAAAAGATCTATCAGATCTTCAGGCATACACCATGGTCAATCTCCAACTTAGAGTATATTAGAGTCTCAGATTTCAGAGACCTGTCATCCTGCCATATCAATGTACTAAAAGCCAGGGTGGCTATAGAAGCCCAGTCCACTATCACTCTCAATAGTGATGAAGTAGAAGACTTCTGGCACCCCATCCTCCAGGACAACCCAGACTAATTCCTACAAGGGTTGATCTCAGTATTCCAAGGCCCAAGCATCTAGGTTAGACCTCCCCAAGACCCCACATTTGTCCCTTATTTTGTGGAAGAGAACCTCATAGATTGGAGAGCCCCAGATTTCCCCACTGCTGAACATGATAATATCATCGGCGATGACATCATCCCACATGACATCAAAGCATGTGAAATGTGCAACATATATAAGATATGTGACCTATATAATGACGAATTTATGGATCTCATCTCCTTCAGTGATGATGAGGATGAAGCCCCCATGATCCTGAACTTTCTGCTCTAAGTTCTTTATTATACTGAATAATGCCAGCACCAGTATTTTGATGTAACACTGGATAATGCCAGCACTGGCATTCTGAGGTGACGCGAAATTGTTTCAGCACCAGTATTCTGATGTGACACTGAATTATACCAGTATCCTGAACCTATACAACCATCAATACTGACCCTGGAACTTAGTAGTTTTAGTTATTGGAATTTATATTTAGCTTTATATCTTAGCAACCATTGAATTATATTTTGTATAAATATCCCTCTTATTTTCTCTGAAATAAAGTCAGTTTTCTCAGTACAATATACACAATCTCTTGTAAACAATCTAAGAGATAACAAGATAGTTAAAGATACGAAGTTTGAGGACTATAAGACCTTGGGAAGGCACTCCAATAAGAACTTGCTTATAACAAACTTGAGTTAGTCTAAGAGATACATCTTGAAGAGAATCTGGCTTATTTGAAGAACTCAGCGACTACTACATAACAATATGTAGATATGCTGGTCTGATTTCTGAATCAGTTTCTTCATCTGAATAGCAGAAATAACATCACATCTGAGTTTTGTTTTCTTCATAGTATGCTTGAGTTGTAACCTGATATCTCTCAGAGAGATTATATTGGTTTACTAATTGATATAGGGGTTCTCCTATATAAGTCAGGATTTTCTAAGAATGAGGTTGTGTCTAGAGAGATGTGTAATGTAGAAGGTTTACCTTATAGTATAGTTCTGAATTATAGAAGTGTATTCTTATATATTTAGAGAGTTTCTGTATTATTCTATTTTCAAAAGTAGCAATGCTTCCTTCTGAATTTCTTTGCATCTTGAGATGGATTTTGTCAGTAGTTTCTTAATCAAGATAGTATTTGCTTACTCTACTATCAATAAGAACTTCAATAGGGTTTCCTTCAATTTTTCTTAGAAGGCAGATGTATTCTATATTAGTTTCTTACTAGGTGGTGATGGTTTCTAAAGTAGTTTCTTCTTTTTAATCTTGTACTTCTCTATCTTTATCATTGATGTTCTTGATTTCTTCATCTTATAATTCTGGAATCATTGGCTTATACTTCTTGGATTCAAGAATACATATGATATATTCTCTTATATACTTGAAACAGTATATCTTAATTTCATATGGACATTGTCTTGTAGAGATATATCTGTTGGCAATATACTAGTAGCATTTCTGGTCTCAGTCTTGAGATTCTTCAATGTGGACAATCTTCTGTACCTTGATTTTCTCTTTGGCTTTATCAGAGTACTTCTCCATTGATCTAAAGGGTTTTTTTTCTCTATTAGAGAGTGACAGTTTCTTTATTTCTTCTACTTCAAGGTCATTATATATTACTTCAATGATAGCTTGAGCAATTCATTTTTCATATGTAATTTTGATGGTCTTTTGTCTAATATTATGTAATAGGACCTTAATCTTATCTTTAAATCCTTAGTCTACAACTTCTTTAGCTATACAGAGTCTCTCTTCTTTAGCCAAACTACACTTTTCTGTAAGATAGATATAGATTTCTTTAGGAACTTTCATTTCAACACCTATATTAATAGTTGCTTACTTGCCTAGTTCAATGGTTACTTTTATGCTAGAGTAGAGGTCATAGCTAGCATCAGATTCATATACTTTATCTGAAATTTTTACAATAATGTGAAATCTCTTAACTCTGATTTTCTTGGTAGTTTCTTTTAAGTCATCTCTTATCAAAGTAACAGTGTGTGAGGAGGATAGTCCTTTGTTGATATTGATCTTCTTGTCAGGATATTTGCATGATATATGTCTTCTCTTTTTATAGTAGAAATATGCTCTCTTCTTCATAAGTTCTTCTATTTCCTTATCAGACAGGTTCTTAAATTCTCCTTGTGGTCTTAAGGACTCATTCTGAAGTTCATACTTCTTCTCAATTAGTATTGTTTATCTCCTTTATTGTTAGTTCTATTATCTTTTGACCTTTAAGCTATAAGGATAGTATATACTTAAGTAACAGCTTATCCTAAGCACTATTACTCATATAGGTAATTATAGGGTCATCCTTATTTATAGATTTTTTCTAATAGCTATTCAGAGATAGTGTCAAAGAAATAGGTAGCTTGGGTTCTATTTATAGTCTACTCTCACTAGCTATATTCTGCTCTAATAGTATTCAGAAGGGTTTCTAATCTTGTATCAAATGCTTTAAGATCTTCTTTTCTATTATTATAAAATTATAAATTCTTAATTTTGGCTCTAGCTTCAGCAATATAGATAGAGCTTCAGAACTGCTGAATAATTAGCTTCTTTAGGTCTATAGTAACTAAATAGACTTCATAGTCAGAGTGATTATTATCTCTGTTACTTGTAACAACTTCAGTATAGATTTCTTAGATAAGAGAGTATACTGGTAAGTTGTGCCACTACTAAACTACTGTATCTATAAAGTGTGTGGCAATCTTTTCTACTTATGAGTCTACTGTTATATAGAGATCTTCAATCTCATAGTATATATTGTTATTAAGGATACTATCTAGACTTCAGTTATTGTTTTATCTATAAGTATAGTAATTTGTATCAACTTGTTCTATAAATGTTATTACTTAGTCTACTTTGTCTTCAAATAGAGTGAAGCAGAGTCCTTTTGTGAGCTTATTTATTTCAATACTGAGATAAAGAACTTGAGTAAGTATGACTACTCAATCAGCCAATATTACTATCTTATTATCTACTAATATCATTCTGCTATCTCTGTTTTCCATTTGGTAAAATGATTGGGTTATATCTTTTTCTATTGTTATAGTGTGTTAATTGTAGTTTGGACTTAATTTTTCTATAATATTGCTGAGATGAGTGAGTCTATAGCTGGTGGTTTTGATGAAGTAATTGTTTAATCTGCTGTAATCTTTGGTAGGCTTGACATTCTTGGTAGTGGTTCTATAATAGTACTGGGGCCACTAACAACTGGTTTGGGTGTTTTTTTGATTATTTTCCTAGGTCTGAATGATGTAGTGGGGGCTTCACTGGGTCTGGTGACTTGTAGTTCTTGTTACTGGATTATTCTTACTTATGTACAAAGAATTCAATAATAGAAGTAGAATTTCTTTTGATAGGAGTAATATCCTTTATAGTTCAAAAAGGTCTTAGCTTTGTAGTAGCAATTGTTTGGGAGATGGTTCAAAAAGTATTTAGTTGTAGCCTTAATATATTCTTAAATACATTTCTCATAGAAGTAGCTGCCAAGTAGTTTGTTAAAATCCTCTTTAAGTTTAGGAGTATAGAGAACTTCTTTATTGAGTATGAGAATACTTCTTAGATAGTTTTATTATCAAGTTTGTCAAACTTCTCTTAGCTAGTGTAGGGTTTGGTCTACTTAGTAATAATTCTATTAGATTCTTCTACTTGAGTCTGAAGAGTATCTAGGGTGAAGATTCATCTTGACTATCACTGATAATATTAGTAATATTGACTAGTTCTGATAATTTGTAGTAGATTCTTGAAGAAAGTTGCTTATAAATAAGAAATAATTATCCACTGATACTTAATTATAATAAAACTATATACTGATAGAATTTATATATTATAGATAATCAATAGTAACCATCAGTTCTAAGTTTAGAGTTCTTGAGGAAGTGCTGAGTTTTGATTAAGAGTCTAAATATTACTTTTAGATTCTTGTATAGATAGAGATGGCCATGCTTATATTCTAAGTTAATCAGGCTTAGAATTATTAATAAGTCAGATCTGGGAGTTTGTAATAAGAATACTACTTTTATTCTTATATATGAGAAAAGTAAAGCTAAGATTACAACATACTCAGTATAGAGAGTATTTATATATGTTTGAAGACTAAGTATTGAGTATATCTATATAGTTATATTACTTTGAATAACTATAACTACTAGTCATAGTTACTCAAAATAGTATAATTATATATAGATATACCCAGTATACTATATTTAGTCATAGCCTCAAATATGTATAAATACTCTCTATACTGAGTATATTATAACCTCAGCTCTACTTTCTCTAAATATAAAAATAAAGCAGTATTCTTATTATAGAAATTCTTCAGATCTGACTTGTTAATAATTCTGAGTCTGATCAACTTAGAATACAAGTACAGCTATTTCTACTAGTATTAGAACTGAAAGTGATACTTGGACTCTGCTATATTAGGCAACTGAAACTTAGTACTTCCTCAAAAATCTAGAATTTAGAGCTAATAGTTACCATTAACTATCCATAATATATTAATTTTATTGATATATAGTTTTATTATAATTTGATAGTAGTAGATGGTTTCTCTTCACCTACAAGCAATCTTCCTTCAAAGAATCTACTATAGATAATTAGAATTGATCAATATTACTAACATTGTTGGTAATAATTACGATAAACCTTTATCCTGGATACTCTTCAGACTCAAGCTGAAGAAGCCAATAGAATCATTACTAAGTAGACTAAAATCTATATCAGCCAAGAGGAGTTTGATAAACTCAACAATGAAACTATCTAAGAAGTATTTAATACTTTTCTCACTCTTAAAAAAAGAAGTCCCCTATACTCTCAAACTTAAGGAAGATTTCAACAAATTAGTTTACAGCTACTTTTATGAGAAATATACCCAAGAATCTATTGAGACTATAACTGAATACTTCCTGAACAAACTCTCAAATAATTGCTACTATAAAGCCAAGACTTTTCTGAACTATAAAGGATACTATATCTATCAAAGAAATCTCATTTCTATTACTGAATTATATGTACTGTAATGTAGAGGATGCTTAACCTTATAAGTATGTCGGATTTCTGTATCTTGAATTCTTGATCTTCTTTGACTCCGCGGAGTCCTCGGTATGCAGGGGTGGGTGAGTTCAAAGTGTATCTGCCCACAGGCTTACTAGTTCCTTTGCTTTCTCTTTGCTTTAAACTATTTCAATCTGAGGTTTATTCACTCTAAGATACTGGGTTATTTATACAAGTTTGCTAACTATGAGATGGCTAAGTTATGCGGCTAAGTTATGAGTCATTTAGCAAGTGTCGAGACTTTTTGCCATTGTCTAAATGCTATACTATATCAGGTCATCGATTTCGCAAGTGTCGAAATATTTCGACATTGTCTAAATTGGAGACTTGGCTAACTATAAGGCTATACTATACTGGGAATCGGATTCAGGTACCACGATAAAATGTCTAATTCCCCTGATTCATATTACTAATTCAGATTGACCATCACAACTTCCTCCTGAATAGGTGATTCGTCCCTGAAATATCCTATTCAAACTCCCAGGCTTCAACGGTTTGTATGGTCTTGTACTGTGCGATTTGTTGTATCACAGTTTCCCAATGATGTTACCTAACTCGCTCGAAGTCTGTAGGGGTTATTCCTCGGATATGGGCTAGTGCTGATTCGTCATCTCGAAACAATTTATGAATTCTCTTGGCAATGGTGATCTGTGAATAAGAGAGCTGACATTCCGCAATCCAATCTTCTTTGGTCATTTCCTCATTCTGGTTAAGTATCTGTCCGAGCTTGAAGTACTCTTGGAACTCCATTCTATGTTGGTAGGCCTTGAAGTGTGAAATTCGAGAGAGATGGGTCTGGACAATACTTTGGATACTGTCATAACATTCTTCTATGGTCGGGGGTTCAGTAGTATGCCATTGTCTCTCAATGGCTCTTTGGGCAGCACTAGTGATCTTGAATGCTATTTCAGTGCTTCGGTTATTGGCCATGATACTTCTTGAGTTAGTTTCGGTGGATAGTAGTGGAGATGATTGTGCCTGAAGTTTTTCATAGCCAAAAGGTAGTCCCTTTTATATCTTGCACCAGGTGAGGTCCTTCCCACTTGGGCTCCAGTTTTCGTGACCATGAAGCTTCCACCATATTCCAATACACTAGGACTTTGTCTCCTATCTTGATAATCTCCAAGGGCTTGTGGGTTTTTTCTGCATTGTTCCTTTGAAGTGTCTGCGCCTTAATGATATAATCTTCAGCCTTCTTCCTGATTTGGTGTAGTTTCCGTATCTCTGTATCCACGCATTTCCAGACAGCATCTCCATTGGACAATAAGGTTTCTTGAGAACTTTCTTCTCCGAACAGCATTTCCCAAGGGGTGAAGTGGGTACTTTGTGATCGAATATCCCTAAGAGCAGATAATGCTATTGGCAGATAGTGATCCCAATTTTCGTAGTTATCATAGATCTTGGCAATAACATTCTTGAGTGTTTTGTTGGTTCTTTCTGCTTGTCCATTTCCTTGAGGATGGTATGCCGTGGTCCGAATATGCTGGATTCTGTATTTCTTGTAGAGGATCTCAAAGAACTGGTTCATGAATTCTGTTCCTCTATCTGTGGTGACTTGTACTGGGGTTTTGAATCGGCAGATGATTTCTTTGTGAA
>RBNI01001574.1:0-21823 GCA_003990745.1 Jimgerdemannia flammicorona | reverse complement strand
ACCTTCGGTGATAGAAAGACTGCACCATTGACCAAGATCTGTGAAGATCTCTTGCTCAAGATTGGCAAATATCAAGAGAAGTTGGACTTCAGCATTGTAGATCTTCCAGGACAGGACATCATCCTAGAAAAAGCCTGGTTGACCCAGCACAACCCAGATATCAACTGGAGAACCAATGAGGTTAATCTGACCCATGAAGGCAGAAAGATCACCCTGACACCCCAGGAAGGTACCAACCACCAAGGAATCGAAATCATCTCTGCCATTCAAATGAAGAGACTCTCTCGAAAAAAGGGGAACACCTACTTCATCTGTACAGTACAAGAAGTCACAGAAGCTACAAGCAGCCCAATTCCAACAGAAGCTCAAGAACTGTTTGAAGAATTCCAAGATGTATTCCAAGATCCTCAAGGACTTCCACCCAAGCACCAAATCCAACATGGAATTGATCTTATTCCAGGATCTGAACCTCCATACAAGAGTATCTACCAACTGGCCCAACCTGAGCTCAAAACCCTCAAGGATGAATTGACCAAACTACTGGCCCAAGGATACATTGAACCCAGCCACTCTCCATTTGGAGCCCCCATTCTATTTGTAAAGAAGAAGGATGGCTCTCTGTGAATGTGTATTGACTACAGAGCCCTCAACAAAATCACTATCAAGAACCGGTATGCCTTGCCCAGGATTGATGAGTTGCTACACCAAATCTTCAAGGCCAAGACCTTTTCCCTACTGGATTTGCGAAATGGCTACCACCAGATTCTCATTGATGAGAAGGACATTGAAAAGACAGCCTTCTGAACATGGTTTGGACACTACCAGTTCCGAGTCATGCCTTTTGGATTGACCAATGTACCAGCAACATTCCAGTATCTGATGAATGACATCTTTGGACCACTCCTCAACATCTGTGTCCTTGTGTATATTGATGATATACTAATCTACAGCGAGACAGTAGAGTTACACTACATCCACCTCAGACAAGTACTGACCCTCCTGCAAGAACACCAGCTCTATGCCAAGATGAGCAAGTATAAATTCTATCAAGACCAGATTGAGTACTTAGGACACATCATCTCTGCTGAAGGTATCAATGTGGACCTCCGAAAGATATCAGCCCTCAAGGATATCCCTATCCCTACTACCCTCAAGCTACTCCAGTGCTTTCTGGGTATTGCTAGTTATTACTGAAGATTTATCCAAGGATACTCTGCTATTGCAGCCCCACTGACCAGCCTGGCCTACAAAGGAGTGAATATCAAAGCTAAATGGACCCCTGAATGCACCCTGGCTATGGACCACCTCAAGAGACTCCTTACTGAGGCCCCAGTGCTGATTGCACCTGACCCTACCAGACCATTCACCCTGACCACAGATGCCTCTGATATTGCTATTGGAGCAGTACAGCCAAGAAGACTACCCAGTGGTCTACCTTTCCCAGAAGCTTAAGCCAGCTGAGACCCGGTATACCACCCATGAGAAGGAACTCCTGGCTATTGTCACTGCACTCCAGGAATGGTGCCACTTCCTTCTAGGATAGCCATTTGTGGCCTACACTGACCACCATGCACTGTGGTATATTCACACACAGCCTATGCTGACCTACAGACAAGCCCGCTGGATGGAAATCATTACCAACTTTGATATGGAAATCAAGTATATCCCAGGCAAAACCAACCATGTGGCTGATGGTTTCTCCAGATATATGGAAGATGAGCTTGTCTTCATAGTCGAAGTAATTGGAGACCTTACCCAAATGATCAAGGATGGCTACCAGCAAGACAGCCCCCTGACAAATTTCCTTCAATTCTGCCAAGACCCAGAGGCTGAGGTCCCAGAACCCATAAGGCAAATGGCCAAGAGATTCACCTACCGTGATGGACTTATCTACAGGGACTATGACAGAGTGGTTATACCCAACAATAATACTCTGCGACTCAAGATTATACAGGAACTCCATGATACTCCTGCAGCAGGACACTTTGGTTTTGAAAAAACCTACAACCTCCTCTCAAGAGAGTTCTATTGGCCAAAGATGACCAAGGATATCAAAGACTTCATGGCCTCATGCGAGATGTGCCAAAGGTTCAAAAGTGGTAACAAGCTACCAGCAGGACTCCTGCAACCCTTACCTATTCCGAGTCACAACTGGGACCAGATTGCAATGGACTTTATTGTCTAACTCCCCAAGACCAAGACAGGATGGGATGCCATAGTGGTATTCATGGACTGCCTAAGTAAACAAGCCCATTTTGCACCCACCAAGACTACCGCTACAGCACCAGAGATTGCTGAGATCTTTCTCAACCAAGTATTCAGGCTATATGGCATACCTAGCACTATTATATCTGACCGAGATACCAAGTTCACAAGTAACTTCTGGAAGGCATTTTTCTCCCTCCATGTGTAAGCGCACAACCTCCAAGCCACTAAAATCACATAGCATCCTTAGAACTAATTTGGAAACCACATGCAAGACTATAAAACAAAAGATCATCTGGTTACATGAAATATGCCAGTAAGCACAAGAACCCACCGCCAAGATACAAGAATACTAGAAGAAGTACTACAACTATAAGACTGACTCTGAACTGCTATAACTAGTTTGGTGTACTGTACTATTACAAAAGAAAACCGAAAGTACCAAACTCAAATTGAGACAAAAAGAACCCTATCTCATCTACCAAAAGGTTCACAAACTGTGCCTATCAACTCAAGACCAAGATACACCATAACTATACAAGATCTCATTACTTAGTAGAAGCAAAACGCATTTAAACAACTCTGTTCACTCTATCTATATCACCTCCGTTGGAGAGTGATGGATGCTTCATCTGAACTCAAGAAAGCCGACAATGTCAAAACCAATCTCAAGCCATCCACGTGACAGATATTACTACTAGAAATTACCTCGGATTACAGAAAATATCATTTCCAAGAGGTTCGAACCCCCAGCCGCAACATTGGGAGCTCTCGCCCTAGATGAGAATGGCCAGTCCTTGCAAATACGCCAGCAGACCAAAAAAAAAAGAGAACCAAGACCTGTTATCTTTGTACAACCACTGCCACCAAGGACAGCCTTAATCTTGCAAGAGATAGAAGTGACGACACCTTGAAACTGATGATGTCAGAAGTCAGAAAACTGCTCAGACTTTGCTAGAGATGATGTCATCGATGGTGATATCATCGAAGACTACCCAGACAGCGTGTAAATCTATAAATAGATTAGCAGTCATAGTATAGTTAGATTAGTCTTGTATGACATGACTGTGAACTGACTCAGCAGTCAGACGATCTCTTGACATGTCAGATCACACTTGTACTACGTGACTGCATTCCGACTCAGCAAAGCACTTAGTGCTACATCCATATCTAGCCTAGTCCAGATAGCCCCTCACTAGTATAAATACCCCCTCCCCCAGACCTCAGAATCCCAGACTCGAACACACAAGAACATTTCTGAACACTTCCCCACAATATCCCTTCACACAACTATTCCTAGTATAGCAATATCATGAATAGCAAATAAACCTATTTAATAACTCACAAACTACTCTTAAGTAAATCTGCTCCCCGTTAGGTCCCACTCCTAACCCCGTCATGAAATTTCCTAATTGGATATTGTCTGCAGTGATACGCCAATTCAACTAAGCTGGTCTTAGTTTCTTGAACTTCCTGAAATATGGAAAATCCTGAACATCCAGAACTAGTCCAAAAAAGAACTTTGGTTGAGACGTCAACCCGATCTTGAAATCAATAAGCATAGAGGATGTACTCCATACGAAATTGATCTTGACCATAAGAAAAACGGTCTTCCAGAATATCTAGAACTTCCTGAAAAAACCCTTCCAGAACTACATAATGATTACCCTAAAAAGCAACCCTCTTACAACTTGGTAGCAACAGTTTACAATCCAATTCCACTTCAAGACACTTCCTCACCCTGCTACAAACCCTTCTATGAATTCCTACAAGTTGGTATAAAGTCCAACCTCTGACCTGGAATTTATCGTGAACCATCTGACAATCTGGAGAGAATTGAACCTGAAGTACAAGGACAATTTGACCTCTACACCTGCAACAAGTGGGATAAACTTCATTCAAAGAAAGAAGTACTCCAATTAAACCAGCAAATAGGTGAAACCCTATTCACCGAACTCCTTGCACTACACTCAGCAAGTCAAGATGAAGAAGGTCTTATAGAAGCCTTCTTTACTCTTCTCAACAAGAGTTTTATTAGCTCCACAAATCCGAGCAACCTAGGACAACCAGCAGCAGTCTTTCTAGTCTTAGTTCCTCACGAAGCCCAAGCCTCTGTAGCCAAGTGGCTCAACTCTACTGACTTTCACCGAACCAGAACCAAGACTGCATTATACTAACAATTCCAGAACAGTAAGGCCCACCATATTCTTAAGGAAGAAGCAAGAGAAACTCTTCATCAACTATCTGATCCTGAACCTGAAGCAGGCCCTGCTATAGCCCCACCTGAATCCGAAACCAATACCGAACCAGAACTTGACTTTGAATTAAGTCCATCCAAAATCAGATATACAACTGATTCTGTCTACTTTGACGCTGAGCAAACCCAAGTACATGGAGACCAAACTGAAGAGGAGGAGGAGTATCTCAGTGAATTCGATCCTGGATACACCACCGAAGGAAACGAACCTCCATCAGGACAGAATACACCTATACAGCAACAGACAGCCATCTATCAAGCCCTTACTCCAGACCCACAACTATTACTCCAGCAACTTACACAGACTCAAAGAACCCCATCACACTCTGCACCAGTACCTCAAGTAGTACCAGTAACACCACTACCAGTAGTTCAACCACCTCCAGTAAACAACATGGCAAACCAACAGATTATAGACCTCACAGCCCAGATAGCCATAATGGCAGCAACCATTACTGCCTTAGCTGAACAGACTTGACCTACAAAAAATCTAAGTCTACCTACCTTTAATGGTACTGCACAAGAAGTCCAAAGCTTCATTAGTATAGTTGATATCAACTTCAAAGCCAATCAATGGACCAATGAACGAGTCACTGACCGCGTTCTGACAAACAACCAAGACCACACTCTGGAACAACTCTTTGCTACTACTACTGCCTATGTCCACCAAGTTGTTACATTCTTCCAAGGACCTGCCGAAGAATGGTGGCAAACCCTTCCTGAAAAACCCCTCACATGGGACACCCGACCTGTAGTAGTTGCTCAGAATGCAGCAAATAATGCCCCAGGATATGGAGACCATCCTGCAGCCCCTGGACTTAAACAACTCATGATTGCTCAATATCGCAGTGAAACCATGATCACTGAATCCCGAGTAAAACTCCGCAACCTCAAATTCAATGTACATGGCAAAGAGGAATTCGAAACCTTCTGTATAAAACTCGAGTCACTCCTGAACACTGTTGGCCTAGGATATATTGCCAATGATGAAGCACGAAATGGTACAAGAGCAGACCATATATTCGATGCCTTACTAGAATGGCTTACTAGAAAAATCTGAGAACAAGGATGCCTGGTTGGTTGTGACCACCAACAATGGTGCCTGACGAGAATCAAGACTATGGTCAAGTGGATCCTAACAGCTGGACCCATTCTGCCCCGAAGACAATTCAACAACAAGGAAAAGACTTGGACCAAGAAAGAAGAACCTAAGCATGAAGCATCCCGAGCTCCCTCAACATCCACTTCATGGACACCCAGAAATCATGAACCCACCCAGCCGAGTACCTTCAAGAAACTCACTGAAGGCAAAAGGAACGAACTTAGAAGAAGTGGAGCATGCTTCTATTGCCGAAAGACAGGACACATGGCCAGTGCCTGCCCTAACTGAAAACCCCGAACAGCAACATGAGCAACTGTTACCACTCTACACCATCTCAACAATCTGATCCCCAGGACACTAGACTTTGTCAAGTTAAGACAAACTGCTAAGGCTCCAACCAAAGGAAGTTAAAAAGCAGCTGGATATGACCTATATGCAGCCGAAGAAGCTACAGTCTCCAACCGAGAAGTCAAACAAGTCTATACAGGAATCAGCATCCAAATCCCTGAAGGACATATTGGAAGAATATGTTGTCGCAGCAGCCTAGCATTGAAAGGACTCTAAGTAGAAGGAGGAGTCATTGACAAAGATTATACAGGCGAAATTATTGTCCTCATCCGAAACCACAGTTGGATACCCTTCAAGATTCCCATTGGATTCTGTATTGCCCAGATCCTATTCGAAAAAATCGAGTCAACCCTGACAGTCAAGGAAGTCCCTGAACTACTGCCCACCATCTGAGGATCTAAAGGATTTGGTTCATCAAACAAGGCCTCAGTCCAACCTACCATGAACAAAGAAGAACAATTCTATAAGAAAATAGAAGATGGATATGTACCAAGTGGCCAATGTCCCCATGGCATTGGAATGTACTCTTCTCGAATGATTGATGATTGCTTCTCTTGTGTCAATGAACTGGCTCAAAGAAGAACCAACAGAAGGAAAGCTCCTACAACTGAAATCACCACCATTGGATCAGACAAACTGCTTACACTTAAAGCTTTTATCAACCGAGCACCTGTCAAGATCATGATAGACAGTGGTGCCTCAGGCAACTTCATCAATGAAGAAACAGCCAACAGACTCAAGGTCTTCACCTCTCCGGTACAACAAACTCAAGCAGTTGCTACAGCTGATGGAACCTCACATGTCATTAGCAAGGAAGTCCACAACCTACCCTTCCGAATCGGTGACTATCGAGTATATGTTACCCTTCAAATCGTACCACTCTCTGACAACGAAATCATCCTTGGGACTCCATGGTTAAAACAAGAGAACCCTATGATTGATTGGGTAAACTATTCTCTGACCATCAAGAAGGGATGCCACAACTTCAAACTACAAGGCGAAAAGGACTCACTCAACTCTAGTGACCCTGGACCAAAGATCACCCACATCAACAAGCTACAACTCAAAAAATTGGCCAAGAAATACTCGCTCTTTGCTATCTCCATCTGCCCATCCAAAGGAGAACCCAAGAACTCTGAAGAAGACTTTTCCAAAGTTGACAGCTGTGTTAGACCACTACTCCAGAAAGTCTGAGACACATTTCTGAACTGAACCACAGAACCACCTGTACCTGTCATTATTAATGACCAAGAAGAATACAAAGTTGAACAAATCCTCAACAAACACAGCTACATGAACCATCCAAATGGTACAACAACACCAGAACAAATTAGAAGGCCCCGACGAGGATGTTGAAAGCTAAGAAGGGGAGAGTTGTAAGCACACAACCTCCAAGCCACCAAAATCGCATGGTATCCTCAGAACTAATTTGGAAACCACATGCGAGACTACAAAACAAGAGATCATCTGGTTACACGAAATATGCCAGCAAGCACAAGAACCCACCACCAAGATACAAGAATACTAGAAGAAGTACTATAACCATAAGACTGACTCTGAACTGCTATAACTAGTTTGGTGTACTGTACTATTACAAAAGAAAACTGAAAGTACCAAACTCAAATTGAGACAAGAAGAACCCTATCTCATCTACCAAAAGGTTCACAAACTGTGCCTATCAACTCAAGACCAAGATACACTATGACTATACAAGATCTCATTACTTAGTAGAAGCAAAACACATTTGAACAACTCCATTCACTCTATCTGTGTCACCTCCGTTGGAGAGTGACAGATGCTTCATCTGAACTCAAGAAAGCCGACAATGTCGAAACCAATCTCAAGCCATCTACGTGACAGATATTACTACTAGAAATTGTCTCGGATTACAGAAAATATCATTTCCAAGAGGTTCGAACCCCCAGCTGTGACATTGGGAGCCCTTGCCCTACACGAGAATGGCCAGTCCTCGCAAATGCACCAGCAGACCAAAAAAAAAGAGAACCAAGACCTGTTATCCTTGTACAACCACCACCACTAAGGACAGCCTTAATCTTGCAAGAGATAGAAGTGATGACACCTTAAAACTGATGATATCAGAAGTCAGAAAACTGCTCAGACTTTGCTAGAGATGATGTCATCGATGGTGATGTCATCAAAGACTACCCAGACAGCGTGTAAATCTATAAATAGATTAGCAGTCATAGTATAGTTAGATTAGTCTTGTATGACATGACTGTGAACTGACTCAGCAGTTAGACGATCTCTTGACATGTCAGATCACACTTATACTATGTGACTGCATTCCGACTCAGCAAAGCACTTAGTGCTACATCCATATCTAGCCTAGTCCAGATAGCCCCTCACTAGTATAAATACCCCCTCCCCCAGACCTCAGAATCTCAGACTCGAACACACAAGAACATTCCTGAACACTTCCCCACAATATCCCTTTACACAACTACTCCTAGTATAGCAATATCATGAATAGCAAATAAACCTATTTAATAACCCACAAACTACTCTTAAGTAAATCCACTCCCCGTTAGGTCCCACTCCTAACCCCATCATGAAATTTTCTAATTGGGTATTGTCTGCAGCGATATGCCAATTCAACTAAGCTGGTCTTAGTTTCTTGAACTTCCTGAAATATGGAAAATCCTGAACATCCAGAACTAGTCCGAAAAAGGACTTTGGTTGAGACGTCAACCCGATCTTGAAATCAATAAGCATAGAGGATGTACTCCATACGAAATTGATCTTGACCATAAGAAAAACGGTCTTCCAGAATATCCAGAACTTCCTGAAAAAACCCTTCCAGAACAACATAATGGTTACCCTAAAAAGCAACTCTCTTACACCATGGAACCAAGCTGAAGTTCTCTACTGCCTACCACCCTCAGACTGATGGTCAAACCAAGCAAACCAATAGGACTCTCAAACAGATGCTTAGCATCTTCTGCTGTTACAAGCAAAATGATTGGGACAAGTACCTAGCCTATGCCGAGTTTGTCTACAATAACAGTCAGCAAACTTCCACAAAGAAGACTCCATTTTTCCTGAACCACGGTCAACACCCAAGGACCCCAAGTACCACTGCAAAATCAATAGTCCCAGCAGCCCAAGATCTGGCCGAGACCATTTCTGACCTTACGCGAATGACAAGAGATGCTCTCATAGAAGCACAAGACTACCAGACCAAGTATGTGAACTTGAAGTGAAGAGAAGCCTCCTATAATATTGGTGACATGGTCATGCTTAGAACAGACCACCTCCACCCAGACACCCTAGCACAACAACCAGCCAAGAAACTCCATGCTAGAAGAATTGGACCATATAAGATCATGGAAAAAATCAGCGAAGTCAACTATAAGTTGCAACTTCCCCACAATATCTGAGTACACTCAGTATTCCATATCAGCCAATTGGTGGACTACCACGAAAACCCATTCCCCAAGCATACAGTTCCACCACCACCCCCAATTAGGATCAATAATCATGAGGAATTCGAAATTGAGGAAGTACTTGACCACAAGGTCTGCAAATATCCTAAAACAGTCAAGCACTTTTTCCTGATCAAGTGGAAGGGCTACCCCGCCCATGATGCCACCTGGGAAAAAGAAGAAACTCTGAAGAATGCACATGAAGCCCTCTAGGACTACATGGAAACACTCACCCCCCAGCAAAGGAAGGAACTACAGCTCTAAGTATAGGAGTATATAGTGAGCAAGAAGGATACCACATATTTTTATCTGGAAATATATAATACCAAACATTGCAGAGAAAGGAATACTATGGATAACCAATAAGAAGATACCCAGGCAAAAGAACAATCTAGTACAGTACAGCAAAACGTATTTGAACAACCCCATTTCATGCCATCTGTGTCATCTCCGCTGGATGATGATGGATGCTTCATGTGAAACTTAGAAAAGCCGACAATGTCGAAACCAGTCTAAGTCCATCCATGTGACAGATATTGTTACTAGGAATTACCTTGGATTACAAGAAAAGTCTATTTCCAAGAGGTTCGAACCCCCAGCTGCGACAATGGGAGCCCTTGCTCTAGACAAGGATGGTCAGTCCTCGCAAATGTGCCAACCAGACAAAAAAAAAGTGGACCAAGACCTGTTAACTCTGTGTAACCATAACTACGAGTGACGAGATCTTTGAAATCGGAATTTTCCCATATGACCAGCACATGCTCCACTTATAGCACAGATCATACATTTTGCCAGAAAGCATGACCAAAGGAAGGTCACATCAGATGGGTGAATAAGTATAAATACCCAAAGCAAGAATACCCCGCAACTCTCATCTCCCTTTCCTCACAAAGAAAAGACAAGACAAGAATGCCTGCCACCCACCACCAAACTGCCTGCTGTAGTCAGCCCCTCCTAAGCCAGGTTGACTGCCTCTTTGGACACATCCAGATTGCCATCCAAGGAAGAAACCACTGCTCAGAGGCCCTTAACCTCTCCAGCCAGGACCTAGGACAGTATGTCCTTGACTGCCGTGAACTTATCGAAAGGGCCTACCTTGCTACCAGCTGTCTAGAAATCTAGCACGAATATGAAATCGGGCACCAGCTCCTTCAATATACAAACAGCCTACCCATAGACCAGGTCTCTGACTGGACTCACCTAGACAGGCATGAGCAAAGACTTGTCAAGAAGGTCCACCAAATCATGCACCATGTACCCTTCACGATCCCCAACCTCAACTACATATAACTGAAGGACTTCCAGAACCTCTCTTTCCCTGAGGTCGATGAACTAGAGATCAAGGTAGCCCAAGAAGCCAACTCCTGGATCACCCTCAAGTCTACTGACTGTGAACTCTACTGGAGCTCCCTCCTGAATGACAACCCTGACCAATGACTCCAAGGTCTCTCTGACCTCTTTGAAGGACCACCCATCTGAATGGATATTCTCAGGCATGAAGATCAAGAGCCCTACTTGGATGGCCCCAACTGTATCAGATGGAGAACCCCTACACCAGCACCTATCCCAATGCAAGAACCATTTGCAGACCCCATTGACTTCTCCATTCTGGACAGCGAGACACCAGTAACCCCCCCTGCCCCTGAAAAAGATAGTAATAACCCTGAAGAGGATTCCCCACCTTTTTCTCCCCTGGTTCTCAATTTCTCAATCAACGAGGACGTTGATTTTTAAGGGAGGAAGGATGTAATAGAATGAGCGAACAGATGGGATGCGACGAATGACGAACAATCACATGACCTGGTGATGACGTCATCATATGATCGAGTACAGCATATGAACGAACAAATGATGCGAAACAATGTGGAAAAAACAATATCTAGCTTATCCCCAATAATTGGTGCCATAGCAACAGTTGCCACAGCTGCTGATCATTGCCTAGTAATTGAGGTCCTGATCACAAAGATATTCTTTACCAAAAACCACCTGACAAAGGTCGTGATCACAAACCTCATTATAGTTACCAAATTAGTCACTCATACTTAGTCAGAAATCGCAGACCAACTTGTATAAAACCCCCCAGTTTCCATCTGAAATAAAGCAGTTTTAGTTCAGTCCTTGATATAAGAATCAAGTCCCCCCCACACACACACATTCCTCTGAGTCTTAGTAATGACATCTAAGTGACTCTAGTGTTTCTGACTAAACTTCAGAAGCCTAGCTAACTTCTACCAGAACTGAGACTGGTATATAAATCCCCAAAGACTTAAGTAAACCCATTGAATCTGAATTCCAAGGCGAATTCAGTCTGTGTATAGCAAAGAACAAGACCCCCAAAATAGGGTACAAGAGAAAGACCTTTGAAAGATAAGGCACACAAGAAAGACCTTTGAAAGATAAGGCACTGCCGCTACAACTACTTAAAGCGAGTGCTTCCTCAACTGAAGGCTTCTTGGTACACATTGTGTACTAAGTCTCTAAGTAATAGTCTACTTCCCTAATTATCCAAAGGATAAGAGAGGGATAGAAGTGAGAGTTATTACATAAGTAAACCCATTGAATCTGAATTTCAAGGTAAATTTAGTCTGTGCACAGCAAGGAACAAGACCCTCGAAATAGGGCACAAGAGAAAGACCTTTGAAACAGAAGGCACTGCCACTACAAACTACTTATAAGCAAGCACTTCCTCAAACTGAAGACTTCTTGGTACATATTGTATACTAAGTCTCTAAGTAATAGTCCACTTCTCTAATTATCTAAAGGATAAGAGAGGGGTAGAAGTGAGAGTTATTACACTCATATCTTATTATAGCAGAGACATAGTATACAACTAACCTGTAGTAGAGTGAGGTCTTGGTAGGAGTATGATGATATCTATCAGAAGTAATCTACTCAACAGCTACTTCTCTTATAGCAGGGGGTAATATATAATCTAAAAAATCCTGAATGGCTATAGCAGTAGATTCTGGAGTCCAATATAGTTATAGAGAAGTTTATAAAATCTACAGTAGCTGACTAGATTCCTGGGTCTTTGGTTTCCTGATACTATCTAGTCCTAATGGTAAAGACTTCTCTGGATCTAGTTTGGAGGTTTGATCCTAGAGAATCCACAGTTAGTTCTAGGAGTTACTCCTATCCAAGGTTAGTCTTGTTTCAACTTCTCAGAAGTATATTCTTGGTGTTTTCTTAGCTTGGTAATCTGCTGCTATTAAGTTATAATAACTCTTACTTCTATCTCTCTCTTATCTTTTGAATACTTAGAGAAATAAGGTATTACTTAGAGACTCAGTATACAATATATATCAAGAAGCCTTCAGTTTGAGAAAGCACTTACTTGAAAGTAGTTGTAGTGACAGTATCTTATCTTTCAAAGGTCTTTCTTATTTGTTCTATCTTTTAAGAGTCTTATTCTTTATTGTACATAGATTGAATTCACTTTGGAATTCAGATTCAATGGGTTTACTTAAGTCTTTGGAGATTTATATACTAGTCTCAGTTCTGGTAGAAGTTAGCTAGGCTTCTGGAGTTTAGTCAGAAACACTAGAGTCACTTAGATATTATTACTAAGACTCAGGAGAATGTATGTATGTAGGGGGAACTTGATTCTTATATCAAGGACTGAACTAAAACTGCTTTATTTCAGATGGAAAACTGGGGGATATTTATACAAGTTGGTCTATAATTTCTGACTAAGTATGAGTGACTAATTTAGTAACTATAGTGAGGTTTGTAATTGTAATCTTTGTCAAGTAGTTTGTGGCAAAAAATACTTTGTAATCAGGATCTCAATTACTAGACAATGATCAGCTGCTGTGGTAATAGTTACTATAGTATCAATTGTCAGAGATAAGCTGGATATCATTTTTTATATCATTTTGTATTATTTGTTATATTCATTATTCATAACATCATATATTGTGCTTGATTATATGATATCATTACTCACTAGGTCATATGATCACTTGTTATATCTCATCTATTTACTTGTTCATTCTATTATACAGTACCTCAGTCACCAGGGCCTCTATAATACTATCTCTTCTTAGCACTCTTATCCAGTGCTCCTTGCTGATAACTTATAAGTTTACATTCTCCAACTCCTGCTAAGTTGTTTATCACCTAGCATATCTACTACAAGCTCTCAATCTTCTTACTCTCAGAGATTACTAGTTAGTCTGCCCCCAGCATTACTGTATTTGCCCCAGTACTTACAGACCCATCCTACTTCTCTTCAGAAATATCCATCAGCTCATTCTCTCTAACCTCAACTATCTGCCCCCTACTTGCCAACTCTGGTACCCTAAATCGAATATGATGAGTCTCTAATATCTCCACATTCTTACCAATCTTCAGCTATATAACTCTGAACTACTCTCTCATATTCTCACTCTCTTCCCATACCTCCAGTATACCATTATTATAGAAAGCCTGATCTCTCACCTCTCAGCTCTCTTCTATAGTCTTCACACTCCTCTCTACCTTCTCATCTGCTCAGATACTCTTCTGTATATATATTACTTATAGCTCTCTCAGAACTAGGTGATTCCTTTTCCTTCTTCTTCTCCTTCAAACTAGCCAATAACTCCCTCTGCTACTTATACCCCTGAGCTCTCTCCTACTGATTCTTTTTCACCCAAATATACTTTCTATCTACTATCTCTAAGTATATTGAGTCTATATATACATATCTGCTAAGCCTGCCACTCCATTATCCTACTGAGCTCCTCCAGCATCTTTACTAGATCCTCCTCCTCCTTTATACTCTCCTTCACTCTTATCATTTTGCAGATAAACATGTACTACATCAATACAGAGAGTCAGTTCTGCAGCTTCTCTATAGTCTCCTTCTCAGCTAATCTGAGCCTAATATATATCCATATTCTCTGTTCTGAATAAAGTCTCCTCCCAGACCTAAAAATCAATATTGATTACCTCACTATACTCAGCTATAACCTCCTCCACCTACCTTCTTGTCTTGATTACCATTACTATAGATACTCTTTTTACCAATAGCTGAACCACTCTGGGGTCTCACCTTAGACAACAAGCCATCAGAACCACTATTTCACCTATAGTCAGTCCTGTCTTCAATATCTTCTCTAAGAGAGCAGTCTCCTCAAAGCCCACCTTTACCCTCTTAAGTTCTTTTAGAAACTTCACCAAGATAGCTCCAGCCATCTGCTTCAAGATCAGCCTCAAGACCATCTTTACTATCACTGCTAAGCCCTAGAAGTACAATATGATAGTAAACTCTAAAATTGATTTCTTGAGTAATAGGACTACTACTAGGTCTATTATACCATCAGCCAGATCCCCCTACCCCTGATGGTCTCTCTGTATAGTACTATTATCAGCTATTATATTTTTTTTTTTTCAGATTCTCTATCACACCTCTATTAGTAATTATATCCCTGCTTTCAGCTATAGCTCCTTCTGCCCCTACACTTACTTCTCTGGACAAAGAATCTTCTGTCCTCCTCAAGATAGTCTTGTCTTTCCCCTTAGCTATATCAGCTCAAGTACTTACTAACCATCTACTCTCCTTTATCTTATCAGTAAAACTTGGGGGCCCAGCTCTGCCCTCATTCTCACCAGACACTGATTGCTCTCCAGACCCCTCTCTACTATTCATACCTCCAAAAGCACTTATCTCCAGACCATAACTCCACCCCACATACTACCAGCTGAATACTCCAAATCTATCTAACTCAGTATATCTGTCAGAACTCTTGCTCAATGATATATTACTAGTATCTTTCTCTGAATTGTATCAAAAAGTATTGCTTGAAGTTTGTATAATATAAATTGTATCAGAGAAAGGTGGATTATCTCTAGCACTATTGTCTCACACTTATGTTAGTTGAGCTTAGCTCCAGAGTACTCCTCATACCAGTTAATAGTAGTCTTCAGCTCACTAATATCAGTAATAGAGATTTTATTAATCTTTTTTAAGCTCTTATATAGTTTTATTCTTCTGACTTAGAGTTTCTTTAATAATTGTTATATTTAGTACTCAGAATAAATCAATTCAAATTGAGGTTTAATTTAATTTAAGTATTAATTTAAATCTTAATTTTCAAAATTTAATATATAACTTAATAAAAATATATAAAATTTAGCTTATTAGATTTATCTTATCTAAAGAAATCTAATATAATAAAGATCATCAAATTTAAATATATTTTGATTGAATTATTATATTTCAAAGTTTGATATTTAATTTTAAATTAAATTAAGTCTCAATTTAATTTAAATTGAAAAATCCTCAATTTAATTCAATTCAAATTAACTCTAATTTAATTTGATTTAAATTGATTTGATTCATTTAGAAGTACTAATTATATCAAGATATCTGAGAAAAGATAATTAGTCTTGAATATAACTCAATCTCTAATATTATATAAGAGTTTTCTTTACTTCTGATTAGAATATTTGACGTATTAATCTTGAGCTTTAATGAGAGTATCTCTAATCATTCAGAAGAGATCTGATAATAGCTCATAATTTTTGATGCTAATAGTTCAGAAAGAATGAGATCTTCTTGGTAGATGTCTGTTGACGATAAATTCTACATAGACCAGTGAAAATCATTTGCCTGACTAGTATTGACTAGGCATGGTTAGTGGGGAATGTAGACTGATGACCAACGAGCTCGTGACCACCCAATGTTATGAATCAGAATTAATAAATACTATAGACATCTATACAAGTGATACACATTGATCCGTGCCGATCAGTTTCAGAGGGCTTTCTTTGTTCAAATGAGCAGAGCAATCAAGTGGGAGACGAAAATGCAGAGGAAATAGAAATTAGCCCTTGTGTACAGGGACGTGTCAATACGAAAGAAAAGAAGGGGGGGCCAGCTCAGTTCTCAGCCAGCAGACCCAATCTTGCTACTGTGAACTTCTGTATACACTCGTTGATAAACAACTGTAAACCTTTTTCTTGTACTTCATCTCCGAATTCGACGAAGAGATGATCCTTAACCTGTCGCCGAGTAATTGAGCCGAGATCTGCATCCTGCAAAAAGAAATTGATTTCATTTCGAATGTCTGCACGCAGATCTCGCTGTTCTCGCGAACGAGGTATTGCGGGTGGCACGTTCGCAGTTGGTGCTGAGGTCGAGCCACCTGGCAGGGTGGGGTGTAAAGCAAAATGGCGAGGGGTTGAATTGATCACTGTAGTCGATGATTGGGAAAATCGAGTTGGGCGATGCACACAAATTTCAAGCGGTTGGTCAATGTCAGGCGGGATCAACTGGCCAAGCTTGGTATGATTCGCGGCTCTGAGACCATTATTATCGTTGTCATTGTTGATAGCGATGCGGTTGGATGGGTCTGACGGCTGGCAGCGGTGTATTGCCAATTGGCGGGAGTTCGACCGATCTGACCTTGTTGTGGAGACCGCCTCCTCCATAGGCAGGCTCAAGTCCGAACCGGCAATCGAACTTCGTGACAGCCGAGCACTGCCGTTCGACTGCAATGATAACCGATCACCCGTTACGTCTCGTCCATCCAAGTACCACCGAGAAATAATGGGTCTAGAGCTACTTGGAGCTCCTGTAGTCATTGTAGATTCGTTGGTCATCATCGCAGACACCGTTGGATGGGAAGGTTGCACGTGGTGAATGACCCGACTCCTAGTCGAAGAGGGTTGGCTCGCAGTCTTGCTGCGAATGGTGGCGAACGGAGAGTCCGAAAAAACCGTGGTTTCGGGTGCGACAAGGTTATGATCCTCGATCAATGCCGCCGGATTGCCATAAGAATTTTCAGAATGATGATCAAACGGTGATGCAAACGGATCTTGGGCTGTTGGAAGCAAGTCCTCGTTCGCGTGTTTCGCGGCTTTCGACCAAACGGAATCAAGCTCTGACCCCGATCCGCTGCTCTTGGACTTATAACTCGACAGCGGCGGCACGCCAACGACGGTGTGAACACCAGATGCGTCATGGATCTGAGGCATTGGTGACACAGTGACCGAATTCTCGGATTTGAAGTTCATAATGGTTGACGCCGCTATCTCCGTGGCTGGATCCTCAATTGCTGTCCCTCTGGCATGTGGCAAGGAGAGGCCAATTTCACCTTCAGGATCGCCGGCCGCATTATGATTGTGCTCCTCTGCTGCTACGTATTCCTGCAATCTCTTCCTTGGCACTGTGTCATCGAGTATATCTGACACACTCGTATTGGCTTCCGCGAGCTCACCATCGAGAACGTCATCGAGACCGTCTTCGCGAGTTTCACCCTCGTCACCGCGGTCCCCATATACGATTCCGGCAATCGGCACAACCACATCGTCAGCAGTATCGTCCAAAATGCCGTGTAAGCGTTTGGGTTCACCTTGTTCGTTCGTTGTCGGCCAAACGTCATACCAATAATCACCCTCATCCGCACTCCAGAATGCAACGAGAGGAAACCATACACAGAACAGCGGGATTGCGATAGAGCAGTGTAACAGCAACCAGAGAATGTACTTCAATCGCCATTGTAAGAGGAAATATAACATGTGCAGCACCAGGACCCCCGATATCGACACCACTGCTATGAGATACGAGAACCAACCGCGGATGAAAAGGAGCATGAGTAGGCTGTACATGTTCAACACGACGATGGGGATGAGCAACATGCAGGCAAGTTTGCCCAGCGCCAGCAGCCTTAAACCAACACCAGAGTGCGAAGGCACTTTACAGAGTTCAACAAGATTGTGAAGAGCTGAACTGATTGCTCGCCGTTGCTGCCCTTGAAGAGCCGCGAAGGTAGTGGGTAAGCTGGCGTAACTAATAGCATCGGGTTCAAATCCAAGGCGATGGCGCGGATGAGAGCGGAGTAGCACCGTCGATAAGTAATGATCTTCTCCCATTAACAGTACGTTTTTCATATGTAATGTGTCGGGCTGCGGCGCTGTGAGGTCTCGTAAAACCGTCGGATGCACGCAACAGGGTTGGATGGCTGAGGTAGGTGATAACGAAATGGTTGATAACATGCTGGATTCATCTTGTGCTGATTGGATATTCCTCGCCACACCACCGCCTCTTGCCTTCGCCTTACCCTTCCGCCTGCGTTTCCGCTCTTCCTCTATGCCTTCGCCAAACCAAATTCGGTACATAACAAACCCGCCGGACATGCTGATTACGCTCCCAAGGCAAGCCTCAGAGGCAACAGTAGCATTGTAAGTGAGGTAAAATTGGAATATTTGCAGCATGGTTACGATGTTGACGTCAGGGTTTGCTGGTCTGACATCGCCGCTCACCGCCAACAGCTCCTCGTTGCTCTCCATTTTATCCACCATCCTCTGTACTGCTTCTGTCCTGACCCGTGTGTCGGCGTCAATGACCATAAAGTACTTGAAAAGCCTCGGGTCAATTCCCAAGACATCGTACATCTGATGGTAAAGCTCGTATTCGAAAGGCGTGATCAGGTTTGCCTTCAAATCCATGCACCGCTCCAGGAAAGCAAATGCCATGAGCATGGAATCTCTTTTGCCACGATTTCCAGGTTTGGGGCAACGATTCTCCATACTGTTGCCGATTTTGACAATCTCCATACTGTTGCCGATTTTGACAATCACAATATACGGAACTCGATGTGTACTGCCGGTTTCGTAATAGCCTGAATAGACCTTGGCGAAATTGGTCTTTTTCGCATTCTGACCCTGTGAGATATACGCTTGACGTGTCGGGTCTGGACCACCATATCCGAGAATTTCCAAAACAAGCTGGTGCGTCTCCCGAGTGCTTTGCAAGCCTGTCACAACACCATCACACACAAACATTAGCAACCTGCGTTTGTCGTCGTATGAGGAACGGGCCAGGGATTCGATCGTTTCCCTCAATATCTCAGGGGGTTCGGCGTAACAAGGGACCATCAGTATGCAATGCGGTGGACGATCACTGCTGTTCGACGTGGGCGCCAACGAATTTCGTTTAGAGGTAAATGACAAGAAACGCCGGAAGTAAGGCATCCGCACGAGGCTGGTGAAGTTGATCTTGAGGAGTGAGACCAGTAATCCAACGCTGAGAGAGGCCCAGAGAACAGGGTTGTAATTTGCGCAGCCGTTCAGAACTGTGTCATCCACGATGCCCCTGTAGAACAAGCGATCCATGCATTTGATATAGAGGTCTGCATTTTGCGTCACGTTGCCATAATAGTAAGATGTGATGTCTTGCCCGAGATTGAGAAGGAGGACTTCGGTAAGGTTGAGTGGTAGGAACATGCGGTTGAGATACAGTTTACGCGCTACGCCCGTTGTATGTTGGCTGGAGTGAGGTACCAGCGAGGATACCGAGTTCAGATAATCCGTGACATCATATACGCGACCGTTTAAGATAACATAAGAACAATTGTTGATGGTGCTGCAGGATGCGACGTAATCCCTTGTAAAAATAATGTCTGTTATTGTTGTTAAAACAATTATTATTTTGGTTGAGAATTATATCGTCGCCGACGTGATGTTTTTTCATGGCAAATGCCAATAGCTTCAAGAGAAGACTTTCGATATCCCACTCACCTCCGCGAACCCCTTTCTTCAACTGGTTTAAGGAGCTCGTATTATAGAAACACGGTGGTCCAGGTTGCTTAGGATTGTTTGGGTCAGGACATAATCGAAGACGATGTTGTTCGATACGGAGACCGGTATCATTCACTAGACGGTAGTATAGCCAGCGGTCTGCAATCAGCTCTTGTTCAGCTAGACAACGTTCGATCATCGGTTCGCCATAGGTATTGTTATCCTTGCGCCTAGCGAGAAGAGTGAATGTGGGGAAAAGCGGCGATAGGTCTTTGCCTGGATAGCGATTAACAACAGAGGCGACGCCACCAGGAGGCTGTCCTGATAAATCAATAGCCTTTCCATTGACCACCACCATCTTGGAAGTCGAGGAAACGATGTCCGTGTAGTAATAAAAAGATGAGGCGGAACAGAATAACTTGGCGAAGACCTCCAACCAGACAATGACCAATGCCGATGCTGCAGCGATCAGAATGCAGATGGTAACCTTTTCACGCCACGCTTGTCGTGCATCTGGATAAAATAATAACGAAGTGATCAATGGTGCGTTAATTCTTCGAATGTCACATAAAACCCCCCTTCTTGCCTCGAACCCTATTTATCATTTTATGCCCATCGAGGTTGCGTCCGATGCGATCGTTGCCCATTCAAGCGATATATCACATACATAGCAACGGGCTATAGCAGAAACGAAATGACAATGGTGCAGCCTCTCTAACAATCAAATTTTCACAGATCATGTCTTCCCATATTGAATATCCCAGGACCAAAAAGAAACCAAATCCATTCTTCAACGATCAACGGATCAAGACAATCGAAGCAGAAAGGAAAAACAGATCAATAGCGAAATAATGATACCTTTATCTTTGAGTCTTCCGGTCCTCAACACCAAATCAGGTACGAAACATGTACATATTCGCGAGACCATCACCCATATCCTCCGCTCCCAAGTTGTACGCTGCTGCATCCTCTCGGAATTTCGGGATGACGCTCCTTGTCCACTAGGATCGGCTCTAGTCGCAACCCTGGCCTCCAACATTGCCATTGTGCCGGCTGCCTGCTGTTCCAGCGAGAGCATCCCTGTGCGTGAGTCGAATTTGTTGTAGCCTCCGCCGCTGCCGGTGGACGACATGCTATCACGGAATGAGCGTACGCGTCGCCGGCTCGCAACGCTGGCATGTGCCATAACTGGTGGGGGGGATGTCACCGACGTTTGATTGCTGGGGACAACTATGGAATCCCGGTTGAAATCGTCCGAACTTCCCTCGAATCCTGCGAATGCGCGGCTTTCGCCGTCCTGCACGTTCGGAACTGGTACTTGGGGTGTGGCTGGCAAATGTGTGCGTGCGCCGTCGGTATGGGCTGAAGATGAGGTTGACGATTGGGTGCTCCGAGTGAGATTTCCCGATCCATTACTGGCTGCTTGCCGGTGTCTCGTTAGTGAATCGGTAGGCGCCAGAACCGGTGAAGAAGGATTTCCGGGCCGTGTGGCACTTGCTGAAGAGATTCCACCGTTGATGTCGAATGCTCTGTAGTCCCAAGATTGGTCCAAAATACTAGCTGGCAAGGCGGTTTGTCTCAGGTCAGGTATAAGCAAGGAGGCAGAACTGGCTGGGTTACGTGCCATCTCTGGAGCCCCACCGCCGGCCTGTTTGCGACGAGTGGAGCTCATATTGTATATTGGTTATTTCGTGAGGTAGCAGGTGTTGCGTGCGTGAAAGCGGTTTGTATCGGTGGTGATACTGGTAACGTGTTTACAGTTATCGCCGAACGGTTCGTTAAAGGTGCTGGAAGCAAAGATGTTGCGGTGCCTTCTAATTTGTCGATGCGGCCTGCGCATGTGCAGGGGCAGGATGTTTTTTGTTTTGGGTTGGTGGTGTCTTTCCGTGAATGGTAATTACGGATGTGCCAAATCGAAAATATCATTTTTTTTGTGTTTGTGTTGTGGTTTTTTTTTTTTTT
>RBNI01001573.1:0-21831 GCA_003990745.1 Jimgerdemannia flammicorona | reverse complement strand
GTATGCGGATATTATACGAATTATTCTATAGCGTGAGCGGACACTAATATCTGACCTTTTGAGCGGTTTCCTAAATGTCGACAACCAAGAGTGATATGTTGATGGCTATTATTTTCAATGTATAACTGCCATAATACTAAGTACACCCATTCCAGCATTACAATCAGCAATCCCAAAGAATCTTCACTCAAACGAACCCTATCTACTCCCCAATGGTCAACATCCTCTTTTTCACCTCCTTTCCAAACGACGTTAATGCATCGAGGAACACGTCCATAGTAACGCCCACATCCTCATTGACGAGCACAAAAGTGACGCCCATACGTGTGACCTCGGAGTTGCGCAACTCGTCGTCGAAGAAGATCATATCGGCGTAGTCGATGCCTGTCTTCTCGGCGAGGGTGCGGAAATGGGCGCGCTTCGAACTCGGGTAAATCTCGGCATGCGCGATGGCATCAGCGAAGGTCGTGGGGATCGGGTGGTCGGGTGTCGGCAGGAGGCGAAGGAGGGAGAGGACCTGCTTGGCCCTGGGGAAGGAGTTGGTTATTTTGTGGTCGCTGTGTGCTGTTGTGATGACAATGACACCGCTCCCAGTGCTTGAATCTATCAATCGATGCATTTAAGGCACTCACCAGTCGGGAGTATTGGTTCGCGATGCGACGCCAATCAGTGTATTGGGAAACGATCGGGTCATGTTAAAGATGTTGACGATGTCCACGAAGGGTTTGATCTTGTTTCCGTTTCTGGGGATGTAGTGGTGATATGAGTGTAAAAGACAATATCATGTAGCAATGCCAGTACGTGTAAGAAGGAAAGCCAACGCACCGATCCAACACCAAATTATCTTTTTCGTTGTATTTGAACGGAGGACCTGGAACAGAGTTAAGGATTAACATCCAGTCTCCATATTTGTATGGTGCTAATGACATGTACCGTAGATATGGGTATCGATCCTAGAGCCGGTTTGACGAAAGGGGGTTATTCGTCATGGTAAGCAAAGGAGACGACGGGCGAGACTGAAAACGACATACCACAATGGCCATATTGTGTAGTCCAGATCAAAGACGATGAGTTTTGGGAGATAGTCTGCGGGCAGAGCGTGTTGATCCCAGGTTGACATGATTAGTGGAAACGAGTCAATAAGGTGAACCCCTTCAGTTGACTAGATTTATTTTCGCTTACATCATCATTCTGGCCCCACAAGGTCTATATACACAAGGCAGTCATGACAACCTAATCAAATATTACAAATATGATCTATCAGACTGATTCAACTTTCCACAATCTGATATCATCTTTAATAAGGATATCAAACTGATGATTTACTATTATTATAGTTGTTTTTTAATCTTCTTTAGGTTAGAGAAATATTATTAAATAGAGTTTATTAATTATATATATATAATAGTTCTAGTTTCTTTAAGAAGTAGCTAAATCTGAAAAATTCTAATAGGTCTAAAGTAGCTTAAAGAGATACTTGTAGGTTTAAGTGATCTAGAAAGATCTTAGAAATAAAAAGAAAAGCCAAGAAAATAGTTCTCAGCAAAGATGACTAATAGAATCCTATAATATTTTAAAAGGATTTATAACTGACTAATATAAGATACTTAATACTGAAAAAGAACAAAAATATTCTAATAAAGTCTTAATATTAAGAGAGAATTTCTAAATATTTAAAAGATATTAAATATTTTAAAAATAAAACTAGAGAAAAAATATAAAAATATACTATAACTAAGATATAACTAAGAAATTATTATCTCTTTGATAATAGATAAGATCATCTTTTAAAATCATTTAGCAGACAAATTAAAGTTTGAAAAAAAATGATTTTTTGAAATATTATTTTTCTATTAAAAATATATCTCAATTTGTTTAAAAAAAATTTTTTTTTTTTTTTTTAAAATTTTTACCAAAGATAGAATTATTATATAAAAAATTATTAGTAAATTTTTTTTTTTAAAAGCTATTATAATTTTAAAATTATATAAAAATAATTATATTTAACATATAAAGAGTTAATTAACTTTATATATATAAGATAAGAACTAAAGACTTAGTAATTAGAGATTTAAACCATTTAGAGAGAAACTCTTATTATCTTAAGTAAGCTTTTATTCTTATATATAAAAGTATATTAAACTAATAAGTAGAAGGAGAAGTAAATATTTTACTTTAAAGTCTTGAATAAGATCTTATATATTCTTGAGATTAACTAATTGTTTTTAAATAGTATTATATTTAGAATAGTCTATTTATTTAACCAGATATTTAGATTAGTAGTAATAAATTCTTTTATTAAAAATTTTCTCATCTTATACTCAATATGATCTTTAATAATTATAAAGATAAATAGCTTAAAAATTTAACTAAAATAGAAAAGTAACTAATTTTAAATCTTAAAATAAGATATATAGAAGACTAGATATATATACTTATATAGTTTTAGATAGTTTGAGATAATAAGAGAATACAGAGACTTGTTCTATAATCTCAAAAGATTTATAAACTAAAATTGAGATTTGTTTAACTTGAGACTATATTTTGAAATTCTTAGTAGACAAACTAACTTAATTATTAATAATTAGTACTCTAAATAGATTAAATTTATTCAGATGAGATTTGAATCAAATTTATTATATAATAGATTTAAATCAATATAGATTTATCTTTTTTTTTTTTTTTTTTTTTTTTTTTTTATTTTTTTTTTTTTTTTTTTTTTTTTTTTTTTTTTAATATAGATTTATCTTATGATCTAATCTGGATCAATCTGGATTAATTTAAATTATTAGGATTTGAATTTTTAATAATATTATCTCTTTTTTATATATATTTAAATATATTTAAACATATTCAATATACTATCTTTATATCTATCACTTTTGTATCTACTATCTTTATATCTACTATTTTTATCATAATACTATACCTCTCTCAGAGAGACTATTACTTAATATATTACTCATTTTAGTATCTTTTACCACTCACTTCAGCTGTTCAATATTGTCTCAACTTATTACTTATTTTAATATATCTTAACTTATTACTTAATTTAATATATCTCAACTTGTTACTTATTCTAACTTATTACTTATTCTAATATATATATCTGTAACAATTTTACAGTTATATTTAGTCTTAGTGTCTTTTAGTTAGTCTTTTTTTATTATTTCTTGAATATTCTATTATGTTCTATCATCTTCTACTTACTTAGAAACCTTCTCTCAGTGCTCAGACATTACTAGAACATTCTTGTCTTTCCTTAGCACTAAGTATCTTATCTTAGCTAGTCATGGAACCTTTTGGAACATTATAGAATAGTATTAGTTAGCTTTGCTGAGAACCTATTTCTTGGCATTTCTCTTTCTTTCCAAGAACCTTTTAGATCTTTCTTTCAGATTATGTATAAATATCCTTATTCTCTATCTAAATAAAGCTCAGAATATTTTCTCTCAGAAATCCTTCAAGAACACTTGAACCTTTAAGAATCTCTTTAAGCTACTTTAGATCAATCAGAACTTCCAGATTTAGCTGCTTCCTCTTAAAGAAACTAGAACTATTATACTTGGTAGTAGTAGTGTTTTTATACCTTGTCTTATTAAAAAACCTCACATGAATTTGGAAACCAGTCACAACTAGTCACATAAATCTGAAATGAACCATGAAGAGTCAGCCTATCAGCCAGACCCCTCTGTTATAGAAGAAGCAGGAGGACAGCAACTTGGCATAGAAGATATGATCAATGCTATGGCCTACCAAATTCAAGAACTTTAAGCACAACTAGAATAACAGAAAACACAAACTGTAGGTATATCACATCCTGCCATAGTATCAGTCAGTTTTAAGTCACTCAAGCTAGATACCTTTGATAGCCATTGAGGAGGACAATCTACAGATACATGGACCTTTCAATTGGACCAATACTTTGAACTCACAAGAATGGAAGATAACATGTAAGTTCAATTTGCCACCACACTTCTCTGAGGAAATGCAGCCATCTAATAGTATAATCATATTATAGTTACATCTGTATACTCATATGCACAAATCAGAGATTGAGAAGCTTTTAAGAGAGTCCTTCATAAGCAGTTCAAGTCTGCTAATGCCACTAAGCTAGTCAGGAATAAGCTAGCAAACATCAAGCAACTCAAGTCTGTACAAAGCTATAATGCATAATTCTTATCAATTCTACTTGAGCTACCAGCAGTATCTGAAGATGAAAAGATAGACTGCTATGTCCAAGGTCTGAAGGGAAATATATGAGTCAAGGTTGAGCTAGAAGAGCCCAAAACTCTTGATGAAGCTATGAGAATCACCAATAGATTTGATATCATCATCTTTGGTAACTGCTTCAAACCAGAATGCTACAAGAAGAACTACTTCAAGAACTATCACAGAAATCAACCAAGAACAGTTGGCCTGGCACAAATGGACTTAGATACTATGAACAAAAAGAACACCAAGCTCACCTCTGAAGAAAAGGACTACCTGAAGAAATCTGGAGTCTGTTTCTTCTATTACCAAACAGGACACATTGCAACCAAATATTCTAGGAAAACTAGTGAACCCTCAAGACCAGTCACCATGTTATCTAAGGATACATCTATCAATCCCACTACCAGTCAACTTGAGCTCAAGGTCAAGAAGCTTTATCCAAAAGCCCAGGTCCCTTAATATCAAATAGAAGGAGCCATTGGTCTTAACCTACACTCAGTCAAACAAGTTACTATTCTAGCCAAGGGCCATACTCTGGTGCCTACTGGAATTACAGTTCAATGTCCTGAAGGACATTATGCTAGAATTATACTGCAATCAGGACTTAGTATCAAACATTATTTAAATGTGGGTGCTGGTATCATTGACCCAGACTTTTGAGGACAAGTTCAAGTCTTGCTTGTCAACCAGAAGGATCAAAACTACACAGTTAAAGAAGAAGATCAAGTCATGCAAATGACCCTGGAAAAAGTCAGTCAACTCAAGATTACAGAAGTCCAAGAACTCTCTGAAATCAAATAAGATCAAAAGGGTTTTGATAGCACTGATCAAGCAGCAAGTCTTAGTGAAAATTGAGCTCAAGCTATACTCATTTTCAAAGGCCTAGTTAAAGGGAAAGAAGTTCAAGTACTTATAGACAGTAGAGCTATAGGGAACTTCATCAATCAGAATCTCATCAAAAGCCTCAAGATTCTCACCAAGCCTATGCCCAAGAACAATAGTATAGTCACTACAGATAGTACTCTGTATCCTATTGAGTCAATTGCCACAAAACTGCCTATCAAGATCCAGAAATATTGGGAATGAGTAGACTTCAAGGTCACACTACTAGGAGATTATAACCTGACCTTAGAAAAACTCTAGCTTATAAAACACAATCCAGATATTGATTGGTGCAAGAATGAAGTTATCTTACTTCAAGATAGAGTCAAAATTATGATTAAGACAGACAAGACTATGAGTAAGACCCAGATTGCAATACTGTCAGCTATACAGTATAAAAAAACACTCAAGAAGGCAATGTATGCCTTTATTATAATGATCTGCCTCAAGAAATAAGACAAGAGACTATCAGTCAATGAAAGTATCAAACTACTACTAGAAGAATTCAAGAATGTCTTTCCAGACAAGCTATCTGGTCTACCACCTATATGAGAAGTTGATCACAAAATCAAACTGACCCCAAGAGCTGTACTACCTAAGAAATACATATACTGCATGTCACCACTTGAAATTAAAGCAGTCAAGAAGGAACTAGAAGAACTACTTGCATGAGGAGCCATCCAGCCAAGCAAATATCCTTATAGCTCACCAGTCTTATTTGTCAAGAAGAAGAATAATACTCTGTAAATATGCATAGACTATTATATACTCAACAAACTCACTGTCAAGAACTGCTATCTGCTACCCTTGATTGATCAAATCTTTGATACTCTCAAGAATGCCAAGTATTTCACCAAGTTAGACCTTATATCAGGATACTACCGGATTTGAATCAAGCCAGAAGACATTCTCAAGACTGTATTCATAACCCCCTTTGGTCTCTATGAATTCCTGGTCTTAGTATTTGGTCTCACTAATGTATCTGCCATATTTTAGACCCTGATGAATAAGATATTCAAGGACCAACTATTTATTCTCCTGTTGGTATATCTTGACAACATCCTGATCTTTAGTGCAACTAAAGAAGAATACCTCAAATATATTCAAATAGTCCTGGAGATCCTGCAAAAACATGAGCTTTATGCCAAGCTCAAGAAGTATGAATTCTTCAAGGAACAAGTGGAATATCTTGGCTACATTGTCTCTGTATAAGGAATTCAAGTAGACCTATATAAGATAGAAGTAATTGAAGAATGGTCCATTCTGTCAAACCTTACAGAACTCTAATCCTTCCTTAGTCTAGCTGGCTATTACTGCCACTTTGTCAGAAACTTCTCTGGTATTGCTAAGCTACTAACTAATCTCATGAGGAAGGCCCTGCACTCAGACTACTATATACCCTATACCTGAGACCTCTTCTGTTAACAAGTCTTTCAAGAACTCAAGAACTACCTGACCCATACTCTAGTCCTGCATAATGCAGATCAAGGCCTAAAATTCATAGTCACCACTGATACATCAAATTTTGCCATTAGAGTAGTCCTATCACAAGATGATGGCAAAGAACATCATCCTATTAATTTTGAGTCACACAAGCTGGCCCCAGCTGAATAAAAGCTAGCTACTCATGAGAAGGAACTACTAGCAATAATACATACACTAGACCACTGGCAATACTATCTAGAAGGTGTTGAGTTTGATATCATTACTGATTATCAATCTCTCAAGTACATCAATACTCAATCTACTCTATCATGTCTACAAGCCAAGTCGAGCCTCAAGCTTCAAACCTTCAATCTAACAATCATTTATAAGCCTGGCAAGACACTTGTAGTACTATATGTCTTATTAAGATACCCAGACCTCACTACAATCATGCAAGTCACCTTAGCATTAGAATTTCTAGACTAAATCAGGCAAGCTTACAAAGAAGATACAGTTGCCACTAGAGTTTTCTTGAATGAACTCAAGGATATATATACTATTGAGAACAATCTGATCTATCATCAAGATCAAGTCTATCTATCTGAAAACATGAACCTACACTATAAGGTTTTGCAAGAACACCATGACTCTCTTCTCACCAGTCACCTGAGAATTGAGAAGACTGTCAAAAATATCTAAAGCTGCTACTATTGGCTAAACATGATTAAGGAAATCAAGAAATATGTTACCAGCTATGATCTATGTCAGCACAATAAGTCTACCAACTAAGCATCTGTCAGTTTGTTATAACTACTGCTAATTCCTATCAAGAAGTTCAAGCAAGTCACTATGGACTTTGTAACTCAACTACTACAAACTCAATCTGGTGCTGATGCTATTGTCATATTCATTAACTGCCTGACCAAGACTATGATTGCTAAACCAACCACTACCAATGCTACTGCACCTGAGATTGCAAGAATCTTCTTCAAGTCCATCTTCTATCACTATGGTCTATTACAAGTAATTGTTAGTGATTGTGACCCTAAGTTCACCAGTTACTTCTGGTAAACCCTCTTCAAGACTCTGGGAATCTAATTGGCTATGTCTACTGCCTTTCACCTACAAACTGATGGATAAACCAAACACATGAACACATGAACAGAACTCTAGAACAAATGCTTAGAAACTATATTTCTTATGAGCAAGATAATTAGGATATCTATCTGACTTATACAGAGTTTATATATAACAATGCCATCCAATCATCTACTGGTCTTTCCCCTTTTCAGTTACTCCATAGTCAAGATCCTGAGACCTTTGTAAGTCTATTCTCTTTCAAGAAAACCAGTCAAATACAAGTCTCAACTGCCAAGAACCTTATAGACAAAATGAATAAACTACTCAAGATTACTACTGTGAATCTTCAGAAGGCTCAACAGCATCAAGCTAAGTATGCTGATAAGAAATGCCATGATATCACTTACATTATTAGAGATCAAGTCCTACTATCTACTGAGAACCTCAAGATATAATCTCAAGTCAACTGCTCTTCAAACAAGTTTCAACCTAAGTATATTAGACCTTTCAAGATTACTGAACAAGTCTCTGTATCCTTCTATCACCTCAAGCTATCTGAAATCATGAGAGTATATCCAGTCTTTCATATATCACACCTCAAGATCTGGAACCAGTCACCACTCTACCCTAGTTGAATTCCTAAGCCTTCTGCCCCTGTGATTATTGAAGACCATATCAAGTATGAAGCTGAGAAAATCCTTGACAAATGAATTTACTACTGCTGTCCTGAATACCTAGTCAAGTAGATGAGTTATCCTAAATATGATACTACCTAGGAACCACTTGTAACATTTTAGCGTAGTTTATTTCTTTTCTCTGTCTTTCTTAAATATTCTATAACCTTTTGGCACTTTCTGCGTACTTAGAAATCCCCTTCTTGGTGCCGAGTATTAACTAGTACTTATTTAGTTAGTCACTAAATGTCCTGGAAACTTGTAGAACTTTATTTGTCATCATTTGTCATCTTTGCTGAGAACTTTCCTCTTGGTATTTTCCCTTAATTTCTCAGATCCTTTCAGATCCTTCTTTCAGATCTTGTATAAATATCTCCTTTATTCTCATGAATAAAGCTTCAGAATATTTTCTCCTAGAAATCCTTCAAGAACACTTGAACCCTTAGTATCTCTTCAAGCTACTTAGGATTATCAGAACTAGTTGCTTCCTCAATTAGAAACTAGAACTATTACACTTGGTAGCAGTGGTGAAGTTATACCTAGCCTTATCAAGACACCTCTCAAGATATCAGTCACAACACTATGGAGGACAATGGGTGGAACCCTTCATACAGTACCTATGGTCCAGGCAATACCTCATACAATCAGCAAGAAGAAGAGGAACAGCAAAACCCTACTCAGTTAAATGGGGCCATCGAGAGTCTTTTGCAGAATGCACTAGCTCAGATTGCCCAACTTCAAGAACACATAGAAAGAAAGGAAAGCAAGGCCTCTGCTCATACCTCCACACCTCCACTGACATCAATACATCCAACAGCAGTCACTATCAAGCCTTAGAAGCCTGACACCTTTGATGGTCAAAGAGGAGGACTGTCTACTGATGCCTGGCTTTTCCAATTGGAGCAATATGGAGAGCTGACCAATTTGGAAGAAGCAACACTAGTCCAATTTGCTGCCACACTCCTCTGAGGGAATGCCATAATCTGGTAGCAAAATCATGTCCAGAATACCAGATTCTCTGACCAAATCAAGACCTGGGGCAAATTCTCTGATACCATTCAAGGCCAATTCAAACCAGTCAACAGCACTAAGGCCGCATGAGATCATCTGGCAAATGTCAAACAACTTAAGTCTGTGCAAGTATACAATGCACAATTCCTGTTAATCCTGCTAGAATTACTATATGTCACTGAAGACGAGAAGGTTGACAAGTACATCTGAGGCCTGAAAGGTCAAACCCGAGTTCATGTTGAACTAGAAGAACCCAAGGACCTAGATACAGTGATGAAAATTGCTGATAGGTTTGATATTATTACCTATGGTCACCACTTTGAACAGAAGAGACCACCTTTCAACAACAATAACAATCACAGAAGGGAGAAACCCAAAGTCAGAACTGTTGGACCTGCCCCCATGAACCTAGATACCATTGATAGAACAAGAAAGGCAAGCTTACCCTTGAGGAAAAGGAGCGCTTCAAGAAGGCTGGAGCCTGCTTCTTTTGCCATCAGCCTGGCCACATTGCAACCAAATGTCTCAAGAAAACTGCCAAACCAAAGAGGATTCTGGTCCTGTCCAAAGACACTCAAGGTCAATCAGTTGAACAAGAAGTTGTACTCAATTTCATGCGAGTCAACCCCAAGGCCCAGATCCCTCAAGCACAGTTAGAAGGAGCCATTGGTTTGGACCTTCAAGCAGTATAACAAGTCACTATTCCGGCACATGAGAGAAGGCTCATTCCAACTGGCCTTTCAGTCGAAATCTCCAAGGAACATTATGCAAGAATTGTACCAAGATCTGGCCTCAGCTTTAAGCACTTATTGGATGTTGGTGCTGGAGTCATTGACTCTGACTTCTGAGGCAAAATGCAAGTCCTGCTAGTCAATCACAAGAACCAGCTATACACTGTCAATGAAGGTGACAGAATCACACAGCTCATTCTGGAGCAAGCCACCCTACCAGTTATCAAAGAAGTCACCAAGCTGTCCTCAACTAAGCAAGATCAGAAAGGCTTTGGCAGCACTGACAAAGTTGCAAGTATAGCTGAGAACCAAGCCAACTCAATGCTCATCTTCAAAGGTCTAGTCAAGGGACAAGAACTAGATGTTCTCATAGACAGTGGAGCTGTTGGGAACTTCATTAACAAGAACCTCATCAACAAACTTAAGATTCTTACCAAACCAGCTGGCAAGAATGGTGGAGTTGTTACTATAGATGGCACCACCTTACCAATCGACTCAATTGCTGCTAAACTTCCCCTCAAGATCCAAAAGTACTGGGAACATTTAGATTTTGAGATAGCACTACTAGGAGATCATGACCTGATCCTAGGTAAACTCTGGCTTATACAGCACAACCCTCAGATTGATTGGACCAAGAATGAAGTCACCTTGATGCAGGATGGAGCTAACATTACCATCAAGCCAGACAAGACTCAGACAAGAACCCCAATTGCTACTCTTTTGGCAATTTAGTTCAAGAAGGCCCTCAAGAAAGCTACCTGTGCCTTTGTAGTACTGATCTGACCAAAGAAAGAAGATAAGAAGCTATCAATTAGTGAAAGCGTCAAGTTACTACTGAACAAGTACAAGGATGTCTTCCCAGACAAACTACCTGGCCTACCACCTTCAAGAGACTATGACCATGAAATCAAGTTGGTACCTGATGCAGCTATACCCAAGAAGAAAATGGACCATATGTCTCTACTCAAAATTGAAGCAGTCAAGAAGGAACTCAATAAACTCATCAAGTGAGGAGCCATTCAACCAAGCAAGTCACCCTTTGGCTCCTCAGTTCTATTTGTCAAGAAAAAGGATGATACTCTGCAAATGTGCATAGACTACTGAGCACTCAATAAGATCACAGTCAAGAACTATTATCTGCTACCGCTCATAGATCAAATCTTTGATGCTCTCAAGAATGCAAAATACTTCACCAAGATTGATCTTACCTCTGGGTATTACCAAATTCGAATCAAGCCAGAAGACATACCAAAGACTGCCTTCATGACACCCTTTGGACTCTATGAATTCCTAGTCATGGCCTTTGGTCTCACCAATGTGCCAGCAATCTTTCAAGACCTCATGCAAACTGTCTTCAAGGATCAGCTATATATCTTTGTACTGGTATATATTGATGATATCCTGATTTTCAGTAGCACTGAAGAAGAACACCTCAAGCACATCGAACAAGTCCACAAGATCCTCCGTGAGAACAAGCTCTATGCAAAGTTCAAGAAATGTGAATTTTTCAAGGATCAAGTCAAATACCTTGGACACATTGTATCAGCCAAAGGAATTCAAGTAGACCTAAGGAAAATATAAGCTATTGAACAGTGGCCTGTACCAGCAAACCTTACTGAACTCAGGTCCTTCCTTGGTCTGGCTGGATACTACTGTTGATTTGTCAAGAACTTCTCTGGCATTGCAGAATCTTTGACAAACCTCCTGCGAAAGGAACCCAACTCTGACCTCTATGTCCCCTATATCTGGGATGTCTTTTGTCAACAAGCTTTTCAAGAACTCAAGAACTGCCTGACCCATGCATCTGTCCTTAGAAACATGGACCCAAACTTGAAGTTCACAGTTACTACAGATACATCTAATTTTGCCATTAGTGCAGTCATTTCTCAAGATGATGGTCAAGGACACCAACCTATTGCCTTTGAATCAAGAAAATTGTCCCCAGTGGAACAAAAGCTAGCTACTCATGAAAAGGAACTCCTGGTAATCATGCATGCCCTCAAGACCTGGCAACACTATCTAGAAGGAGTTGAATTCGACATGATCACTGATCACAGGTCCCTTCAGTACATTAACACTCAACCAACTCTTTCTTGCCAACAAGCCAAGTGGAGCCAATTACTTCAGACCTTTACCCCAAACATCATCTACAAGCCCGGCAAAACTCTAGTTGTACCAGATGCACTGTCAAGAAGACCTGACCTTGCCACAATCTTACAAGTCACTATGGTACCTGAATTCCTCAATCAGATCAAGAAGGCTTATGAACAAGACTCTCTGGTTCTACAAAGAAACACCAAAGAATTCAAGGAAAAGTATACCATCAAGGACAACCTTGTATACTATCAAGACAAAGTATATATTCCTGCCAACCCTGAACTACGGTACAAGATTCTTCATGAACATCATGACTCCCCACTAGCTGGTCACCTTGGAACTGAGAAGACCATTAAGAATATCCAATGAGACTACTACTGGCCAAACATGCTCAAGGAAATCAAGGAGTATGTCCAAAGCTGTAATCTTTGCCAAAGAAATAAGTCAAGCAACCAAGCACCTGCCAGTCTTCTACAACCCTTGTCAATTCTGACCAAGAAGTTTGAACAAGTCACAATGAACTTCATTGTACAACTCCTATGAACCAAAACAGGCTATGATGCTATTGTTGTGTTTGTGAACTGTCTCACCAAGATTACAATCATCAAACCAACCACAACCAATACCACTGCCCCAGAAATTACAAGAATCTTCTTCAAGACTGTCTTTCACCATTATGGACTTCTCTGAGTAATTATTAGCGACCGCGACCCCAAGTTCACAAGTCACTTCTGACAAGCACTCTTCAAGATCCTTGGAACCCAAATTGCTATGTCCACTGCCTTCCATCCTCAAACTGATGGACAGACTGAACGAATGAACAGAACACTTGAACAAATACTCAGAAACTATATGTCTTATGAGCAAGATGATTGGGACCACTATCTGACCTACACTGAGTTTGCCTACAATAATGCCAACCAATCATCAACTGGCCTTTCCTCATTCCAGCTACTTCATGGTCAAAACCCCGAGACCCCTGCAAGTCTAGTCCAAATCCAGCAATCCAGTCACACTCAAGTCTCCACAGCCCAGAACCTTATCGACAAAATGGATTCCCTTCTCAAGATCACCACTACAAACCTGCAAAAGGCTCAGCAACACCAAGCTAAGTATGCAGACAAGAAGTGACGAGATGTCATATATAATATTGGTGATATAGTTCTACTCAAAGCTGATAATATCAAGGTTCAATCTCAAGTCGACTGCCAGTCAGCCAAATTCTAGCCCAAGTACCTTGGACCCTTCAAAATCACTGAGCAAGTCTCTACCTGGTCTTACCGTCTCAACTTGCCAACAATCATACATATACATCCAGTATTCTATATATCACAACTCAAGGCCTGGAACCCGTCACCCCTATACCCTGGCCGAATTCCAACACCATCAGCACCAGTCATAGTTAAAGACCACATTGAGTATGAAGTCGAGAAAATCTTAGACAAGCAAGTCCGATACCATTGCACAGAATACCTAGTCAAGTGGATGGGTTACTCTGAATATGATACCACTTGGGAACCTGCTGCCAATCTCAAGAACTCTCAAGACCACATCCAAGAGTTCGAGCAAAAAGGAACTCATTGACTGCCCATGAGGTTCTCCCCTTAGATAGTAGATGATCTACTGTGCTGATCAGGCACATTATATATTGAGGCTCTCTAAGGGATACAGCATCAGAAACAAGAGATATAGGAGAACCCTATAAATCCTGCAACCAATGAGGTTCAAACCAGTTCTCATCTGATCAAGATGATACTTTGGCCCTCACCTTATATAAGGATGGCCAATCCTTGTCAATGAGTCAATATATTTAATTTGAGATTTCTTTTAGTCTTATTATTTATTATGTATAACTTTGAGAATTCAATGAGGATGTTGATTCTTAAGGAGAGGGAGATGTAACATTTTAGTATAGTTTATTTCTTTTCTCTGTCTTTCTTGAATATTCTATAACCTTCTGGCACTTTCCGTATACTTAGAAATCCCCTTCTTGGTACTAAGTATTAACTAGTACTTATTTAGTTAGTCACTAAATGTCCTGGAAACTTGTAGAACTTTATTTATCATCATTTGTCATCTTTGCCGAGAACTTTCCTCTTGGCATTTTCCCTTGATTTCTCAGATCCTTCCAGATTCTTCTTTTAGATCTTGTATAAATATCTCCTTTGTTCTCATGAATAAAGCTTCAGAATATTTCTTCCCAGAAATCCTTTGAGAATACTTGAACTCTTAGTATCTCTTTGAGCTACTTAGGATTATCAGAACTAGTTGCTTCCTCAATTAGAAACTAGAACCATTACACCACTGGTCAACCTCAAGAACTCTTAAGATCTAGTTCAAGACTTTGAGATAAAATACATTACCTAATCCCTATAGTAACTTCCTTGGATTGTTGACAATCTATAGTAATGACCAGTGCTTTATACATTAGAAGTTTACTTTGGGACCCTGGAACCAGTAGAATATTTAATGAACAAGAAGTCCTCCAAAATAAGACTACTAGCTGAGTTTGAACCCCTCTCAGTTGATTAGTCTAGTAATAGACCCTCTGCTCTATACAAGGATGGCCAATTCCTGCCAATGTATTGATTTAAGTTTGAGAAATTTTGATTAAGTATATCATCTAGTCTTGTGTTATCTAAGAACTTAACAAGGATATTAGTTCTTAAGGAGAGAGAAATGTAATAATTTCACAATCATATTTAGTCTTAGTATATTTTTGCATCTTTTAGTTAGTCTTTTCTTATCATTTCTTAAATATTCTACTATGTTCTATTATCTTCTACTTGCTTAGAAACCTTCTCTTGACACTCAGACACTACTAGAACATTCTTGCCTTTCTTTGGTACTAAGCATCTTATCTTAGCTAGTCATAGAACCTTTTGGAACATTGTAGAATAGTATTAGTCAGCTTTGCCAAGAATCTATTTCTTGGCATTTCTCTTTCTTTCCAAGATCCTTCTGGATCTTTCTTTCAGATCATATATAAATATCCTTGTTCTCTGTCTGAATAAAGCTCAGAATATTTTTTCTTAGAAATCCTTCAAGAATACTTAAACCTTTAAGTATCTCTTTAAGCTACTTTAGGCCAACCAGAACTTCCAGATTTAGCCACTTTCTCTTAAAGAAACTAGAACTGTTATAATATCTTAACTTATTACTCATTTCAATATACCTTATTACTCATTTCAGTCTATAGAGAAGAAAAAAAAAAAGAAAAAAAAAAAAAAAAAAAAAAAAAAAAATTAGAGTTTTTAAAATTCTTCTCATTATATAGCTCAAAATCTTACTCTATCTTTCTGCTTTCTGAAACTCCTTTTTTTTTTAGGCCTAATGCTCAATATACTCTCTATCACTTATTTTAGTATTTTTTTTTCACAAAATACTATAATACTTTATTTTATTAAGTTTTATATATAGCAAAATATCCTTATATTATATTAGTAAAAAACTTTCTCATATAAAGAAGACACAGATCAGTAGTCTCAAGTATGATCAACAGCTAATATCTTTCTTCTATTTCACTCTTTGGTCATCTAATACTAAATAGTTCTAACTTAGAACAATCTCCTATATCTTATTCTATCATCTTTCACTACTTATTCTAATATCTTTTACTACTCATTCTAGTATCTTTTACTACTTATTCTAGCTGTTTTAATATTATCTCAACTTATTACTTACTTCTCTATACTTCAATTTGTTACTTGTTTCAATATACTTTAATTTGTTACTTATTTTACTATATTTTGACTTATCACTTGATTCAATATATCTCATGTAAGAGGATTACTTGTTAGAGTAACCATTATATAGTTCTGGAAGGGTTTTTTTTGGAAGTTCTGGATATTCTGGAAGACTATTTTCTTAAGGTCAAGATCAATTTCATATAGAGTATATCCTCTATACTTATTGATTTTAAAGATCAGATTGACATCTCAACCAAAGTCCTTATTTGGACTAATTCTGAATATTCAGAATTTTTCATATTTCAGAAAATTTAAGAAAACTAAGACTAGCTTAGTTGAATTGGCATATTACTGCAGACAATATCTAATTAGGAAATTTCATGATAGAGTTGGGAGTGGAATCTAACAGGGAGTAGATTTACTTAAGAGTAGTTTGTGGGTTATTAAATAGGTTTATTCACTATTCATGATATTGCTATACTAAGAGTAGTTACATATATGAAGGGATATTGTGGGAAAGTGTTCAGAAATGTTCTTGTATATTTAAGTCTAAGATTCTGAGGTCTGGGAGAGGGGATATTTATACTAGTGGGTGGCTATCTGAACTAGACTAGATATAGATATAGTACTTGGTACCTTACTGAGTCAGAATGCAGTTATATAGTACAAGTATGATTTAATATATCAAAAGATCATCTGACTGCTGAGTCAGTTTACAGTCATATTATATAAGGCTAATCTAACTATACTATGACTGTTAAGTTATTTATAGATTTAGATGCTGTCTGGTTAGTCTTTGATAATATTACTATTGATGACATCATCTCTAGCAAAGTCTGAGCAGTTTTCTGACTTCTGATATCATTAGTTTCAAAGGTATCATCACCTCTGTCTCTTGCAAAATTAAGACTGTCCTTGGTGGCAGTGGTTGTATAAGGATAACAGGTCTTAGTTCTCTTTTTTTTTGGACTGCTGGTACATTTATAAGGACTGACCATCCTTGTCTAGGATGAGGGCTCCCAATGTTATAGCTGGGGGTTTGAATCTCTTGGAAATGATATTTTCTATAATCTGAGACAATTTCTAGTAGTAATATCTATCATTTGGATGGGCTTGAGATTGGTTTCGACAATATCAGCTTTCTTGAGTTCAGATAAAGCATCTGTCATTCTCCAATAGAGGTGATATAGATAGAGTAAATGGGGTTGTTCAAATATGGTTTGCTTCTGCTAAGTAATGAGGTCTTTATATAGTTATGGTGTATCTTAGTCTTGAGTTAATAAGTGCAGTTTATGAATCTTTGATGGATGAGATAGGGTTCTTCTTATCTCAGTTTGAGTTTGGTACTTCAGTTTTCTTTTATAATAGTATAGTATACCAAAACTAGTTGTAGAGATTCAGAGTCAGTCTTATGGTTATAATACTTCTTCTGGTATTCTTGTGTCTTGGCAGTAGGTTTGCATACTTGCTGGTATATTTTATATAATCAGATGATCTCTTCAGTAACTTGTTTTGTAGTCTTACATGTAGTTTTCAATTTAGTTCTGAGAATAATATGCGATTTTAGTAACTTGGAGATTATGTACTTATAACTCTCCCCTTCTTAGCTTTTGATATCCTCATCAAGATCTTCTAATTTGATCTAGTATTGTTATACCATTTGGATGGTTCTTGTGGTTATATTTATTAAGGATTTGTTCAACTTTGTATTCTTCTTGGTCATTAATAATGACTGGTATAGGTGGTTTTATAGTTTGGTTCAGAAATATGTCTCAGACTTTCTGGAGTAAGGGTCTGATACAGTTGTCAACTTTGGAAAAGTCTTCTTCAGAGTTCTTGGGTTCTTCTTTGGATGGGCAGATGGAGATGGTAAAGAGAGGGCATTTCTTGTGAGCTGTAGCTTATTGATATAGATGATCTTTGGTCCAGGGTTATTGAGACTGAGTGGGTCTCTTTCACCTTGCAGTTTGAAGTTATGGTGTCCTTTCTTGATGGTCAGAGAATGGTTTATCTCATCAATCATAGGGTTCTCTTATTTTAACCATAGGGTCCCAAGGATGATTTCATTATTAGGAAGTGATATAATCTGAAGGATAATATGTACTCAGTAGTCACTAATTCAGAAGAGCAGGTTGCAGACTTCCTTGCTAATGATATGGGAGATTCTATCAGCTATAGAAACTGCTTGAGTTTGTTATATCAGAGATGTCAGGACCTTGAGTCTATTGGCTGTTTCTTCATTGATAAAGTTGCCTGAGATATCACTATCTATCATAATCTTAACAGGTGCTTGGTTGACAAAAGCTTGAAGTATAAGCAGTTTGTCTGATCCAATGATGGTAATTTTAGTTGTAGGAGCTTTTCTTCTGTTAGTTCTTCTCTGAGCCAGTTTATTGATATAAGAGAAGCAATTATCAATCATTTGAGAAGAGTACATTCCAATGCTATGAGGGCATCAGCCACTGGGTATATATCTATCTTCAATTTTCTTGTAGAATTGTTCTTCTTTGCTTATGGTAGGTTGGGTTGGGGCCTTGTTTGATGAGCCAAATCCTTTGGATCCTCAGATAGTGGGTAGTAGTTCAGGGCCTTCCTTGATTGTCAGAGTTGACTTGATTTTTTCAAATAGAATCTGGGCAATACAGAAACTAATGGAGATCTTGAAAGGTGTCCAACTATGGTTTCAGATGAGAACAATAATTTCACCTATATAATCTTCATCAATAACTCCTCCTTCTACTAAGAGTTCTTTCAATACTAGGCTACTGTGATAGTATATTCTTTCAATATGTCCTTCAGGGATTTGGATACTGATTTCTGTATAGACTTGCTTGACTTCTTAGTTGGAAACTGTAGCTTCTTCAGCTGCATACAGATCATATCTAGCTGCTTTTTGACTTCCTTTGGTTAGGGCCTTAACAGTTTGCCTTAACTTTACAAAGTCCAGTATTCTAGTAGTCAGATTATTGAGATAGTACAGAGTAGTAATAGTTACTTATATTGCTGTTTAGAGTTTTCAGTTGGGGCAGGCACTGGCCATGTATCCTGTCTTTTGATAATAGAAGCATACTCTGCTTCTTCAAAGTTTATTTCTTACTCCTTCAGTGAGTTTCTTGAAGGTACTTGGCTGGGTAAATTCATGATTTCATGGTGTCTAAGAGATGGATGTGGAGGGAGCTCAGGATGCTTCATACTTGGGTTCTTCTTTCTTAGTCTAAGTCTTTTTCTTGTTGTTGAATTGTCTTTAGAGCAGAATTGGTCCAGCTGTCAGAATTCACTTGACCATAATCTTGATTCTTGCCAGGCACCATTGTTGGTGATTATAACTAACTAGGTATCCTTGTTCTCAGATTTTCCTTATAAGCTATTCAGGTAGTGTATCAAATAAATAGTCTACTCTTGTACTATTTTGTGCTTTATTATTGGCAATATATCTTAGGCCAATAGTGTTCAGAAGTGACTCAAGTTTTGTACAGAAGGTTTTGAATTTCTCCTTGCTATATATATTAAATTTGAGGTTATAGAGTTTAGCTCGAGATTTGGCAATCATAGTTTTACTGTAATATTGAGCAATCATGAGTTGTTTGAGTCCAGGGGCTGCAGATGGGCTCCATATCCTGGGGCATTGTTTGCTATATTCTAAGTAATTACTACAGGTTGGGTATCTCATGTAAGAGGTTTTTCAGGAAGGATTCACTACCATTCTTCAGCAGGTCCTTGGAAGAATATAACAACTCAGCAGACATAGACTGTAGTGATAGTAAAAAGTTTTTCCAGAGTATAGTCTTGATTATTTATCAGAAAGTAGTCAGCAACTTACTTATTAGTCTATTGATTGGCTTTGAAGTTGGTGTCAACTATACTAATGAAGCTTTGGACTTCTTGTGCAGTATCATTGAAGGTAGGTAGGCTCAGATTTTTGATTGGTCAGGTCTGTTTAGCTAAGGCAGTAATGGTTGCTACCATTATAGCTATCTGGGCTGTGAGATCTAGAATCTGTTGATTTGCTATATTGTTTACTAAAGGCAGTTAGACTACTGGTAGTGGTGTTACTGATACTACTTGAGATACTAGTACAGAGTGTGATAGTATTCTTTGAGTCTATATAAGTTGCTGGAGTAGTAGTTGTGGGTCTGGAGTAAGGGCTTGATAGATAGCTATCTATTACTGTATAGGTGTATTCTGTCCTGATGGAGGTGCATCTCTTTCAGTAGTATATCCAAGATTGAATTCACTGAGATACTCCTCCTTCTCTTTGGCTTGGTCCCTGTGTAGTTAAGTTTGCTTAGCATTGAAGTAGACAGAATCAGTTATATATCTGATTTCAGATAGACTTAATTCAAAGTCAAGTTCTAGTTCAGTATTGGTTTCAGGTTCAGATAGGGCTATAGCTGGGTCTACTTCTGATTTGGGATCAGGTTGTTGATGAAGGGTTTCTCTTGCTTCTTCCTTAAGAATATAGTGGATCTTGCTATTCTGGAATCAGTAGTATAATGCAGTCTTGGTCCTAGTATGGTAAAAGTCAGTAGAGTTGAGCCACTTAGCTATAGAGGCTTGGGTTTTATGAGAAACTAAGGCTAGAAAGACTACCACTAGTTGTTCTAGGTCACTTAGATTTATAGAGCTAACAAAACTCTTGTTGAGAAGAGTAAAGAAGGCTTTGATAAGACCTTCTTCATCTTGACTTACTGGGTGTAGAGCAAGGAGTTTGGTATATAGGGTTTCATCTATCTGCTGATTTAATTGGAGTACTTCTTTCTTTGAATGAAGTCTGTCCCACTTGTTACAGATGTGGAGGTCAAATTGTCCTTATATATCAGGTTCAATTCTCTCCAGATTGTTAGATAGTTCAGGATAAATTCCAGTTCAGAGGTTGGGCTTTATACCAACTTATAGAAATTCTCAGAGATGTTTGTAGTAGGGTGAGGAAGCATCTTGAAGCTGAATTGGATTGTAAACTACTACTATTAAGTTATAAGAGAATTACTTATTAGGGTAACCATTATGTAGTTCTGGAAGAGTTTTCTGAAAGTTTTGGATATTCTGAAAGGCCATTTTTTTAAGGTCAAGATCAATTTCATATAGAGTAAGTCCTCTATGCTTATTGATTTCAAGATCAGGTTGACATCTCAACCAAAGTCCTTTTTGGACTAGTTCTGGATGTTTAGGATTTTTTGTATTTCAGGAAGTTCAAGAAAACTAAGACCAGCTTAGTTGAATTAGCATATCACTATAGACAATATCTAATTAGAAAATTTTATAATAGAGTTAGGAGTGAGACCTAATAGGGAGCAGATTTACTTAAAAGTAATTTGTGGGTTATTAAATAGGTTTATTTGCTATTCATAATATTGCTATACTAAGAGTAGTTATGTAAAGAGATATTGTAGAGAAGTGTTCAGGAATATTCTTATATATTTGAGTCTGAGATTCTGAGGTCTGAGAGAGGGGGTATTTATACTAGTGGATGACTATCTAGACTAGGCTAGATATAGATATAGTACTTAGTACCTTGCTAAGTTGAAATATAGTCATATAGTACAAGTGTGATCTGACATGTCAAGGGATCATCTGACTACTGAGTCAGTTTACAGTCATATTATATAAGACTAATCTAACTATACTATGACTGCTAAGCTATTTATAGATTTAGATACTATCTGGTTAGTCTTTAATGACATTACTATTGATAATATTATCTCTGGCAAAGTCTGAGCAGTTTTCTAACTTCTGATATCATCAGTTTCAAAGGTATTATTACCTATTCTCAGTGGCAGTAGTTGTACAAAAATAACAGGTCTTGGTTCTCTTTTTTTTTAAACTGCTAGTGCATTTGCAAGAACTGGCTATTCTTGTCTAGGGCAAGAGCTCCTAATGTTATGGCTGAGGGTTCAAACCTCTCAGAAATAATATTTTCTATAATCTGAGGCAATTTCTAGTAGTAATATCTATCATGTAGATGGGCTTGAGATTGGTTTCAACAATATCAGCTTTCTTGAGTTCAGATGAAGCATTTTTTTTTTTTTT
>RBNI01001572.1:0-21833 GCA_003990745.1 Jimgerdemannia flammicorona | reverse complement strand
TTTATAGTCACTTGGACTTCCACTTTATTACCAATTACCATTCAATCTATGTTATATTAATACAAGTAACAGACCCACCCTTCATCCAATCCCACACAGACCCCTCTCCCTCCCACCCATCCCACCTCTCTGGAGAGTCACCAACCCCCTAGTGACTCCAACCCTCTATCTACTCTTCTCACAAATATATTCCACAAGTCTCCTATGGATTCCCCCTCCTAGTCCCCACCCTTACCAATAACTGTTCAAGATGTCCAGCAGAAGCCACTCTCATTATACAACTCTCACCCCAACTGCTAATCATTGACTATCTTCAAATATATAGAGCCAATGTCTAGTAAGCTCAATCCAAATAGCTAGAGCCCACCCTAAAGTCAACCACTCATCTCCAACTCCTCCCACCAACCTATGCCAGAGATTACCCCACCTCTCACCCTCCCCTCTCCTCAAAGGTTACAATCCCAGCTGGTCCTCAATAGCTCCCCAGAAATCTCCCAGAACCTTGTACTCCTCAAGCCAATGCTCAGGGATCTGTACTATACCCTCAACCTGTCCAACATCTAGACATACCTCATACTCCAAATCCCCCCCTTCTACCAAGTGTACCAACTGATAGTTCAGCATTATGTTATGCCTCAGCATCTACTACCACACTACTCAGAACTTGAGAGAGAGCTATCTTGCTACCTTTTTGCATCAAGACCAGATACCATTCCAGTCCCACTCCTTACTGATCTCTACCCCCTACCACACCTCTGGCCACAAATCCCTCTCATGCTCCTATAGACATTCTATATCATCTTCCAGCTGAAAGTTCTCTACCAGTATATCTCCTAACAATAGGCAGTCTCATCTCCACATCTGCAGTCCCCATTCCTCCTCCTCCTCATCTCCCCTCTACTAGAGACCAATATGGTCAGAACCATCCACCACTCTCTACCAGAATTCTCTATAGCACATCTTCTGACTTCCTTCAAGAGCCACCAGAGAGAGCAGGTCACCAGTCATGTCTTAGAGGGAGCACCAAACTTCCCACACTCTCTATATAAGGGGCACTCATTCTCGACCTTGCAATTCACTTACTCACTTCAGCCACCATACTCTCAAACAGTACAGACACTCAGTAAAACCCACCAGACTCAGCCCACCTCTACCTACAGACAATGTCAATACCTTCCAGCTGATCTGGCTCTACTGCTATGCCCAAATATATAACCTGGCCATCTTCAACAGTCTCTTGACCACCTATATCAGAAAGTCTAAGTGATATCCAACATACCATACCTTTGGTAGCCAGTACACATTCAGTACTATCACTCTCTCTACCAGAGAGAAATATCAACCTCCCTACTCCAAGAGAACATTCTCTCAAGCTAGTAGCCACTACTTCCATCAGCCACAAGGCAGCAGGAAGCTATATATTGAAAAATAAATCTCTAAGTAGTGGACTGCTTCACCAGCTGGGATCACTATTCCAATCATATCACCTCCAACTATCTCTCCATGTAGGACCAGAGTCTCACACTTATACCAATTGAGCCTAGTATCCAAACATCCCTTATACTATTTCACTACACTTTTCAGTACTACCACATCTTCCACAGAGCTCAGCCTGACTACCATATCATCAGCAAAGGCCCCAACCTTCCAGTTCACTCCTAAAATGTTCAAACCCCCAACTCTGCAGCAAATCCTGTCCAATAAGAGCTTCAATAAGAGGGCATAGAGAATCAGTGATAGTGGATCTCCTTCTGGCACTCCTCTGCCTAGGGGGAAGAACTCTCTCCTGTATCTATTCACTATAATAGCTGCCTGACTCTCCTCTAACAGACAAATTAACAATCTCCTAAACTCTGAGGGAATCTCTATCTGCTTCAACACTCCCTCTAGCCATATATGCTAAACTCTGTCATATGTCTTCTATTGATCCAGAAAGACTAGTCAACCATTGTCCCCAGCTGTACAAGCACTCTCAATAATACTGTGGACCCATGCTGTCCTATCTCAAATCAACTGACCCCCAACAAAGCCCCTCTGCTCAGCCTCTAATACCTGCTGAGCCACCCCTTACAGCCTGGCCACCAAAATCTTTGTCACCAACTTGTGATCCATATTCAGAAGTATGATCAGCCTCCAGTTCTTCCAATCTCCTCTTCTTCTCTTATTCTTATATAATAGAGCTACAAGCCCCAGGTACTGTCTCCCAATCCAGGACTCTGAGCTGATGACCTCATTATATATCCACACTATCTCCTCCAACACAACCTCAATACTAGCCATCTTCTTTCAAAAATCCCAAGGTATTCTGTTCTCCCCAGGAGCCATCCCCATACTCATCATCACCAATATCCAACACACCTCCTCTCCACTCACTGGGGCTCCAAGTTTGCCCAGACTCACAGCCAGGTCTGGGTGCCAATCCTCCAGCTGCCATTCAATGCCTAGGACATCTTCTTCCCCCTCCTTCTCACTCTATAGCTACCCTCAATGAGACTACAATAGTCCCAAGATCTCTGGTGTCCCAGTCACCATGTCCCCTGCCTCATCCAAAACTCCTTCTCACTACTGCCTTATCCTTCTCACCTATAGCAGCCTTGATAGAAACTTAGTTAGTCACTCTCTCTCCTCTATACTCTGTCATCTCAGCTGAGTCACCAGCCCTTTCACCTACAATTCCTCCTCCTGTCTAAACAGCTCCTTCAGTTCTTCCATTTTCTACTAGATCCTCTGAATCCTCCAGTTCCCTACCCTGCAGTCCTCCAATAATCCAGCCCACCTCTCCAGTAGGTTTTTCAGTCTCTGTGAAGCCCACCTAATATGCTGCCTCTACTGGGCCCCTCTCTCTCTCCCCACCTCACCCCAATACTGCTGTGTAGCAGATTTCAACTACTGCCAATGATCTCCAATCTCCAACCCCTGTGTCCTCCAGCCACAACCTTAGCACTAACATCTACTATCCATTCTCTCCATAAGGCACTATCTCCCAGTAATGTATTATTCAGGTACCAATATCCAGACCTGTCTCTACTACCCCCAAACCTCCCTCTGCCCAGCAACCCCCAGTGATCTGATTAAGGGCACCAGACTATCTCAATCTCACTCTAGACATCTGCACCCCAGCACTCAGCTGTCAACACCCAGTCTATCCAGGATCCCAGTCCTGCCACCTAGTGAGTATAGACCCTATGGTCTGCCCACCCAAGTCACCCCATATCTACCAAAGAACTCAGTCTCTCCATCTCCTCTCAGTCCTCCATCCCTCCACTCCTGCCTACCATACTCCTCCCTCCATTGATCCTGTCCAACCTGCCATTGCATATCATGTTGAAGTTCCCCCCCAGGTAGTCGATTCCTACATCTGCCAGAACATCAGCCTCTTGCAAACCCCAGACCCAATCCACTCACTCCCCCCTTTCTGCCAGGCAATAGTATGATCCCACAGTCAGGGGACTCCAATCTGGCCTCCTCCACACTTCTCACACCAATTGACTCCCCCAATGTCTAATGCCCCCAATGTCCCCCACTCCCTTCCTGACCAGAATGCCCACCTGACTCTGCTACACTGCTGTACTGCCCCATTCCCTCATCCAGTCCAGTAAGTTCAAGTCTACATCATAACCCACATCCTGTAATAAGAAGAGATCCATATCCAGCCCCTCCAATCAGCTAAAGATATTCTGTCATCTCATGATACCCCTCAGTCCATTGATATTCAAAGAGAAGATTCTAGTTGTACTGTTTATATTGAATAATGTTTTTTGAGATGAAGTGTCCACCCTACAATTCTATACTCATCACATCACCCACAAGATCCAAGTTCCTCTCTGCTGTAATCTCATCTGCCTCTCCTTGCTGAGCATCTAGTGCCATCAAGATCTCCTGACAGTCCACCCTATCTACAGCCTCCATCTCCAACTGATACTCCTTACATACCACCCACCACATTTCCAGCCCCTTCCTCAGACCCCACATATAAGCCACATGATCATTTGCATTGCTCTGAGCACTGCCTCTCTGTCATCATTTACTTGATAGGTCTTGGCCTTCAGCAATACTGCTATTATCTCATTGTGAATTTTTCTTAGCATTTCTTCACTATATAGGATTTCACTCCAGTATCTCTCACTTAGCACCCAAAAGTCCTCCCCCCCTAGCTCTTTTGCTGCCACATTCTCCAGCATTTTTCACAGCCACTTCTCTTCATCCACAGCCTCCTCAACACCCTCAGCCACTCCCTTCACCCCCTCTGCTTGCCCTCTCTTGGTATTCCATCTCACCAACTCATCCCAATCCTTCTCCAGTACATCCTGCAGTTCCTTCTCACCCATAGTCCCACCTGATACTCCAAACTGAGGATACTCCTCCTTGACCATCTCTGTATCTTCCATGACCACACTCAACTCAGAGCCACCTCCTACTCTCTGGGATACCTCCAGAGTCACCCCCTTCTCCTCCACCCAGGCACTCACTCTCAAACCAGTATCTTCAGCTGTGGTCCTCCCTGCCAGCCCCTCTTCCAACTTCACCAATAGCTTCTTCTGAATCTACCTCCCCTGCACCCACTCCCAGGCTGTCTGATCTAGCTGCACTCTCCAGTAAGTCCTCTTCTTCTTCCAGTATCCTCTTCACCTATAAGACCTTGCATTCCACAAGACCCTACTTTAGAACTGCTGGCCAGTCCCTCACCTTCTCTATATTCTCCTTGTCCACCAGTTGCACCCTAATGTCCACATCTCCAGTCCTGAGTTCAGTGCTCTCCCAGACCCAAAACTCAATATCCACAATCTCTCTATACTCCTTAATGGCCTCTACAATCAACCCCCTGGCCATTTCCTTTAATACAGTTGACATGTCCAGTACTGTCAACTGCACTACTTGAGGATCTCAGTACAAGCACTATGTTATAGAGATTACCATCCCCCCCACCACCACTCTCTTCTTCATTGTCTCCAACAGTATCTCCTCCTACTCAAAGCCAACCTCCACCCCTTCTCATCTCTTCAAAAACTTCACTGAAGTAGCCCTCTTCACCTCCTGAGCCAGATGCCCCAGAATCATTCTTACCATAACCACCAAGCCTTGGAAGCACAATGTGATGGTAAATTCAGACCTCAATTTCTTGAGTAATAGTACCACCACTAGTCCTATCACACTATCTGCCAGGTCTCCAGGCCTTCTGTCCATCCTCTGTCCAGATCCCCCATCAACTATCACATCTAGATTTTTTTCCAGATTAGTAATCCCCCTGCTATTAGCAATCCCACTTCCCCCAGCCACTATATCCCCAGCCATGCTACCCTCAAGCTCATTCTCCCAGTCTCCTGTCTACCAATGCCACTCTCTCCCCTTCCATGGCCTCCTGCCAGTAAGCCCCTCATGCTTCCCCTCAAGCCATGGCTCCACCTCACATACTGCTAGTCGAATGCACTGGGGCCACCCTGCTCAGCATATATCTCAGAATGCTCAACAGTCACCATTTATTAGTATCTTTTCTCTAAAAAACAATGTCTTGAGAGTTGCTTGAAGTTTGTATACCATGAATGTTACTGGAGAAAGGTGAATAGGTTTATGCTCTACATCCTATTTATATATATTTCAGCTATACCCTAGTGGTAAGATCTGATATACTATTGGTTTGCCAGTAGCAGTATATTAGTGGTAAAAACTATACTAATAGGATAAAATCAGAACACTCTTATTCTGCACTGCTGTCAAAGAATATTTAGATAATGGGGGGCTATTTTATATTTGGCCAAACTATAACACACTTGTGTAGAGAGTGATACTAACTAAATTGGATAAGGCTGAAACACTTTTGTTCTGTATTACTAATAAAAGATATAGCACTCTTCACCAGTAGCAAGCAAATCATCTTGCTGGGTTGTAACTTCATCATACTGCCCTTCAAAGAGGGAAAGTGCTGACCAAGAGATGAGGGAATAGAATAGTGACCCATTATCTTCAATGACATTTTCTAACTCTTACACAGCTTGAAGACAGACTGAAGACTAGTAGATTCTTTGTTGTTCTTCTTCTTGGGATTCATCAGTTTGGGTATCTTGAGGTGGCAGAGTCTTGGTCTTCTTATTCTTCTTGAACAGGAGCTTCTGGGACTTCTTAGTTCAGTTTCCATACAATGTAATATAATATATAACTGACAGGGTGGTGAGTGGTTGTGATAGCTCCTATAGGTACTTCAACAGTAATGGGTGGTTCTTCAAAAATTTCTATGAGACTCATCAGATGACCTTAATGGTTGTCTGGTAGAGTGGATTCAGTTTGTTGACTTCCTACAGTAATACAGTTGCTCTTGATATAATCAGCGACTTCAGCTTCCACCCAATTGATTTCTTCAGTAGTAAGGCAGACTATGTTCCTAGCAGTAACTTTTTATAAGTGAGCTATAGCTCAGGATATATAGCAGAAAATTTGGTGGATATGAAGGGCTCCATTGATCAGCTAGTTAGATGATAATTTTTGAGTTAGTCTTGATAAATAGTAGTAGAGGTAATTGTATCTGAGAATTTTTATAGCCAAAAGATAGTTTCTTTTATATCTTTTACAAAGTGAGATCCTTCTTACTTAGGCTCTACTTTTTGTAACTATGAGGCTTCTTCTATATATATTCTAATATACTAAAACTTTGTCTCTTATCTTAATAATCTCCAGAGACTTGTGAATCTTTTTCACATTATTCCACTATAGGGCTTATGCCTTAATTATATAATTCTCAACCTTCTTTTTGATTAGATATATCACTATATCTACTGTGACATATAAGCTGAATAATAAACAACCACTACCTCCCAAACATCCATATAAATTGAACTGAGACATCCAGACAAGATGGACATAAGATCACCAGTATTTCATGGATATACTTCAGATGAATTGATCATTACCTTCATTGATGATTTTGGGCAGTATGCTGCCATAAAGACCTTGACAGCAATACAGCAAGTAGCCCTCATGCCCTTCAGTCTTTGAGGACCAGTAAGAGCAGTATTTGCAGCTACAACCTATGTGAGAAACAATGACAATATAGTGCTAGCAGTGCAGAAGGCCTGGCTTTGAGCCACCTACTATATAGATGAGATCAAGCAAGCTCTGAAAGATCAACTCAATATAACCTGCCAAGGATTGAGTAAGGATCCAAACACATTCTATACCAGAATCTGATATCAGATAATTCTTGCAGATTATGCTGATGCTATCTGAGATTAAATAGCTAAGGCAACCTTTATAAAAGGATTCTACTCAGAAATAACCTTAGCTATCTGCTCATTATCAATAGTTCAGAATCTATCATAAAAGATTACCTATGCCCAGCAATACTGAATAGCCAGACACCCACAAGACTACACAATGGAAAGAGTCACTGAAGTTAGAAATAAAGCATCCAAGACAACCAGTGTGATCCCTACTATAGTGATCAATCAAAACACACCTCAGTTAAGAGCTACTGAGCAGTAGAGGAATAGTGACCCTATGGAGGAACTTGCTAAGAAGTTTGCCAAAATGACAGCCCACCTAGGAGATATGGTAAAGGAAATTAAAGGAAGAGACTGGTGCCCAGTTTAGAAATTTGCCACCACCTCAGACAAGAAGAGAGACACCTGCTATACTTATTAAGAAGAAGACCACTACTTATATGAGTATATGAGTGAAACCAAGCACAAGGCCCAGCCAAGCAATGCTATATGAAATAAGAAACAGGCTAATATCATCATCTTTGAAGAGATTGGAGAATCAGATGAAGAAGAATGGGGAGCCTATCCTGCTGAGACTATCAAGAAAGATGTCTGCAAACAACTCTACAAGAGGCCACCAGAGAGACCCAAGAAGAATGAAAAAGCAGATAGAGACTGCTACAGAAAGTCAAGGTGAAGAAATGGATCAAGATATGGAGCTGGAACAGGCTGTCCAAGATATCATTTGAGAAACCACTCTAGCCAGTAAAGGAGAAAAGGAGAAGAAGCTTTGCAAAACCAAGACCTTCAAGTATGATATCTTCAAGAACCTTAGTCAATAAAAGGTCAATGCAACCTTCAGCCAGCTGGCAGAAATACCCACATTCAGACAGCAAATGAGATATAGACTTGCTGAGACAACTAAGGAGTAAGGTTGGAAGATAACTGAGGCCAACAATGTTTAAGAAGACTCAAGAGAAGAGAGTGAAGACAATTGTAAGACCTCTGCCTATATAATCTGTCAGATTGAAGATAGAATCTTCAAAGCCATCATTGATACAGAAGCAGGAGGATGTCTCCTTAGTAAGAAAGCAGCAGACTGCCTAGGTTGAGAAGTTGAAGAAGTAATCAAATTGGTATTTGTCACAGCAGATGGCACAAGAGCCACATCTCTAGAAAAGATCTAAGATGTTTCCATCAAGTTTGGGGGAGCAACTATTCTAGTAGATGTAATCATAACCAATACTACCAACTATGACATCCTTATTAGCAACCAGTGGCTTTATAAAGCCAAGGCAATAATTGATCTAAATACTCAGAAGATGCAAATTTTCATTAATGTCAATAAAGGAGTACTGCCTAAAATAGAGGAAGAAGAAAGCAAGCAAGAAGAAGCCTATATAGTGACTACTCAGAAAAAGAAAAAGAAAGTCAGATGGATCAGTGAAAAAGACTGGTGCAAGAAGATCACAAAGGATATGCACTATAAGGAGTCTGCCCCCATGGAATCAAGAAGTACTGTAGTGAGCACATCAATGACTGCTACCAATATAGCATCAGTGTCAGAAAGATCTACTAGAAAAGAAGACAGAAGGCTCTCAAAAAGCAGACAAGAGAAGAGAAAGAGGAGGAAGAGGATGACAAACCACCAGCCCTCCTGGAGGACAGTGATGATGAAGAAAAAATCAAGATCAAGATTCAGAGGATCTACTCTGATACAGTTCTACCAAAATACAAGTCAGAGAATACAGCTAGAATGGATATTGCCACAGTAGAAGAAACTATACTGGAGCCACAGACAACCACCCTACTTGCAACTGGTCAAGAGATGACCATTCCAAAGGACCATATTGGAATCCTCAGGACAAAAAGTAGCCTGGCTAGGAGTGAAATCACAATTGAAGAAAGAGTTATCAATTCAGATTATATTGGAGAAATACTACTTATTGCTAAGAATCACAATCCTACAATTCTATTTCCAATTAAGAAGAAGAACTGACTGGTACAGATGTTAATCTTCCCAGTTCTTCAGACAAGGATCATGAAAGTCAAGAAGTTAGAGAAAATAGAAAGAGGAAGGATCTACAGGAAGAGGAGTATTCATCAGTACCAAGATTACCAAACTAGATCACAAGAAGGAGGAAACTACAAATAAGTATAGCTACACCATTGGCAAATTGTAGCAGAGACCTCTCCAGTATCATTCAGGTTACACAACCATTGGAAGATACTTACAACATCGTTTTTGGAGAAAAGAGACTAACAACATGGCGACTGACAGGCAATCTGAGGTGTATACTGGGCAGGGCAGCCCAAGTGCTTTCGAATAGCAGTAGGTGGGGAGGGGCCTGGGCCTGGGGGGGGGCATGAGGGGGCTGCTGGTGGGAGGACACAGAAGAGGTGGAGGTATTGGTGGCAGACAAGAGTCTGGGAGAGCGAGCTTTGTGGAGATGGTGAAGGGGAGACAGCAGGTATCAGGGCTGAAGGGCTGGCTGAGGAGGGACAAGGAGACCAAGAAGGCGGTGGTGTGTGGGGGAGTAGCCCTTGGAAAGGGGGGCAGTGGAGCTGGGGAGTAGCCTCTGGGGGGAGTGTGACTGCTGATGGTGATGGAACTGCTAATCTGGAAAAAAATCCAGATATAATGGTTGTTGGCGAGGCTGAGCAGCTGAGGCTTGGATGATAAGGGGATTTGGCAGATAGCATTATGGGCCTGGCAGTGGCCCTGTTACTCAAAAAATTGATCTCAGCATTCGTAGTTACACTGTGCTTCTGGGGCTTAGTGGTGATGGTGAAAATGGTGCTAGGGCTTATTGCTAAGCAGGTGGCAGAAGCCACATCAGTGAAGTTTTTGAAGGAACTGGAGGGGGTGGAGGTGGGTTTTGAGGAGGCTGAGCTACTGGAGGAGGCATTGAAGGTTGGGTTGGTAGTTAGGAAGATGTGTGTTCTGATGGTAAGGTGTCTGAAATGGGATCCGAGGGTGGTCCAACTGCTGGTGAAAGGAGTGCCCACAGTGATGACGATGGAGATGAGAAAGAGAGTTGAGGATGCCATGGCAGAGTATGGAGAGGTGGTGGATATTGGATTCTGGGTCTGGGAAGAGACCTCACTCAGGACTGGGGATGTGGATGTGAGGATTCAGCTAGCTGGGAAAGAAGCTACAGAGAAGGCAAGGGACTGACCTTTGGTGATGGTCTGGGGAGCAATCTTGTGCAAGATAATGAGGGTGAAAGGAAGCAAAGAGGAGGAAGAGGATTTATTGGAAGTGCTGGAAGAATTAGATGGTGCCATGGAGTGGTGAGCAAAGGCTTGGAAGGCTTTTGTGGAGTCAACACACCTGGAGGTAGTTGATGGAAAGAGGATTTGAGTGGACAAAGTGCAGTGGGAAAGGGCTCAGGGATATAAGAGACAGAAGGATCTGCTGGCTAAACTGGGGAGCAGACCACAGGAGGATGTGAGCAAGATGATGGGTGTGGAAGGGGCCAAAGTGAGTGTCTGGGCTGGCGAGAGGAGTGGGAATGCCAGAGAGGAGACAGGGAAGGCGAAGGAGGTGAAGACTAGTGACCCATATACTGATGGCACCTTGGAGGTTTGGGATGAGGCCTGGGAGGATTCCCCCACTCCTTCTCCTCTTATCAGGTAAGGCCCAGCTTCCAGAAACAAGATGGTGGAGGATGTGACAATGCTGGGGATCCATCAGGTGAAATTTGGCATTCCAGAGGTAATGGATGGGGGACATGTGGTGGCAGCTGGGGAGGAGGAACTGGTGGATGTCCTGGAGATATGAGATGAGACTGTGAGTGCTGGAGCTGACACCACAATGCTAGATGGAGGGAGGCCAGCGACCCCTGGAGGGAAGGAGGTGGGGAACCTACTTTGGATGTGCAGGATGATGAATAACCTGGTGGCAGAAGAGTTGGGGGAGGTGGACTTATGAGGGATGGGTGATGAGCACTGGGTGTAGATTTTGCAGGGGGATGGAGTGATGATGGCACTGAAGGTGGAAATTCTCGCAGTGTATCTGGATGAGGAAGGGTATGAGGTGGACAAGGAGCAGGAGGCAGAGATGGTGGTTGTCACTGGGGAGAGGGCTGAGTACTGTTGGAACAAGCATCATAGATTGCAGCTTTGGCAGGAGGCTTGTATTGAGTACCAGGAGGAGTTTGAGGAGAAGGCAGATGGGGAGATGAATGAGCTGTTGGCTGGATTGGAGGCTCAGAGGGCTGAAGAGGAGGAGGTGATGGCAGAACATAATCTGGATACAGTACAGGAGGAGATGAGCATAGAGCAGTAGAGATTGACTGATAACAAATCGTATTTCATTATGAACAGTACAACCAACATTTTTTCTTTGAACATAAATGGGCTATGGAGTGCTGTTAGATGCAGAAACATTTTTATTTGGCTGAAGGGATTGGAGGCTGATCTCTTTCTCTTGCAGAATATCAGGTGTGAGGATGACTCTGATAGGATAGAATGGACAAAGAAATGGGGTGGCATGGCAATTTGGAATGGAAAGGTCGGGATTCTGGTTCAGAAAGGCAGAGAGGAGATAAGAGATGTGAGGAGCTGGGGGGAGAGGCTGGTCTAGGGTGAATGGATTCATGCAGGCTGGGAGCCAGTTACAGTTGGCTCCTATTACTGCCCTGCTGTAAGGGGGGAGCATGTAGATTGGGTGAAGGATATCCAGGAGAGTGGGATCCTGGCAGAGGCTGGAGTGGATATGCTTGGGGGAGATTTCAATATGGTTTGGGATATACAGATGGATAGAACTGATGGCAGATGGGGTGCTGAGAGCAGGAGTGGGGGGCTGGCAATGTGGGAGAAAGTCAAAAGACTAGGAGTGCTGGTAGATACTGGTAGGGAGTACTGGGGGGATAGGAGGGTATATATGCATTGGGCTGGAGGCCTGGGGACAAGGATTGACTGAATTCTGATGGCCAACTATTGGGGCTGAGATGTTTGGAAGTTGCTGAAGATAGAATGGTGTCCATGGTGGGATCACTGGGGCCTTTTGGGACAGGGGTGCTTTGGGGGAAGTGGGGATGGGCCTGGACATTGGTACCTAAATTCCTCCTTGTTGAATGATGAGTCTCAGTGAGAGGAGTAGGCTAAAGACATTTAGCTGAGAGTGGAGAACTGGTAGCAGGAAGGTGCCTCGATTGGGGTTCGGTGGATGAGGATGAAAGAGATAGCCAGGATGTACTGGAGTGAGGTGGGCAAGGTGGCAGGGAAGCAGCAATGGCAGAGAGTGCATTGGGCTTCTGCTAGATTGGCTAGGCTTCTGGAGGAGTGGGCAAGACTGGCGATAGTGGAAGGAGAAGAAAATTGGAGAGTAATGAGGATGAAGATGGAGGTTGGGGAACTACAACAGGTGCTGCGGGAAGAGGAAGAGGCAAGGGTGCAAAGCTTAGTGGCACAGCTTTGTTGGCAGGGGCTGAAGGAAGGGGAGAGGCCTTCCAAGTTTCTCATGAGGACCCTTAGGGCAAGAAGGGTATAGCAATAGTGGGAAGGGGTACTTGACTCAGATGGGGTACTAGTGTGTGGTATACAGGATATTCTTGGATCACTGAAGGAGCAATAGAGTGGATTGTGGAGTGAGGAGGAGGATGGGGTAGATGCTACTGCCATTGACCGAACATTGGAGGATTGGCACCCACTACAAGTTACAGGACTAGGTGACCTGGTGATGCCTGTAAAGGAGGATGAGATCCATCAGGTTCTTGCCATGACAGCCTCAGGTACAGCACCTGGGGAGGATGGCCTACTCTGGGACTTCTGGAAGTGAATGGTTGGAGTCCCAGGTGTGATGGGAGAGTTGACAGCACTGTGTGACTCTATATTGCAGACAGGGAGATAGGTGGGGGAGCAGGATCTTGGGCTGGTGATGCTGCTTTATAAGAACAAAGGAAGGTGAGAGGATTAGAAGAACTAGTAGCCAATAATGTTGCTAGATATGGACAGAAAGTTGGTAATAAAGATGGTAGTCATGAGGCTACAGAAGATAACCCAGCAAGTTGTAGGGGTTGAGCAGAGGGGATTTGTGGGTGGTTGGCTCATTAGAGATGGCACAGCCTGGGTACATGGAGTTATTGAAGGGGCTAGAGCCTGTGGACTGGATGGGCATCTGGTCTTCTTGGACCAGGAGAAGGCTTATGACTGGGTGCAATGAGTCTGGCTAGAGAAAGTATTAGATAGAGTGGGAGTTCCGATCCAATTTCAGTCAGTAATGATCAGTCTACTAGAAAGGAGTAGGGCTGCCCTCATGTGTAATGAGCATAGAGGGGTAGTGTTCCCTCTGGGTAGAGGGGTGCCCCAGGGGGACCCACTATCCCCCATCCTGTATGCTCTTTCCCTGGAACCCCTAATGGACAGAATTAGGCAGAGGATAGTGGGACTCTCTATCTATGGCATTGGGTGGAAAGTTGGGGCCTTTGCAGATGACATGGTGGTTGGTTTGGGATCAATTGCTGATGTCAAGGAGCTCAAGAAGACAGTGGAGTGGTATGAGGAGAACTCTGGGGCAAAGCTGAATTGACACAAGTGTGAAATGATGGTACTAGGCAATGGCCTGGTGGGAGGAGAAGTTATAGGAACAATTGTCCCCACCAGTGAGGCAGTGCAGTACTTGGGCATCTATTTGTCAGTCTATGGGTTGGTTCTGCCCAGGCTTTGGTAGGAGCAGTGAATTGGAATTTGGGAGGAGGACCTGTGGAGTTGGGGGGGAAGACACTTTTCTCTGGCAGGATAGGTCTCAATTTTGAATATATATTGGCTGCCAAAGCTGTGGTATTTGGCTTATCATCTGGACTTCCCAGTCTGGGTGGTGAAGAGATTGGTGAAGGTGGCCAAGGGATGGATTTGGGCTGGCAGAAGGAGCCAGATTGGTTGGGAGACCTTGTCTCTACCAGTGGTGAGAGGTGGTCTTGGGCTGGTGGACTTTTTCAAATGACTACACTGCTTGAGGACATGGTGGCTTAAGAGGGCAGTGGAGTTGCGAGGAGGGAGTTGGGTTCCCCTACTGCAGAAGGTCTGGGAGAGGAGGGCATCACCAAGAGGCTCAACTGGTGATCTTCTCGCATTGGTTGGACTTCAGAACACTGCACAATTGTGATATAGAGGTTTCTGGTGGGGGATAGCAGAGGGGGCACACTGCATTGGTATTCACTGGCAGGGGAATGAGAGGGAAGAGGCTTGGGACCTGGCGATGTGGAGATGGGATGGCATACTGCTGGGCGGTATGCCTTTACTTGAGTTCGACATTGGTGATGGAATAGAATGCCAAAGGGGACCAGTCCAGGATCTGTGGCCTAGCAGTTGGCAAGGAGTTGGAATTGGAGAAGAGTGGGACTGGCATGATGTCTGGATCTGGAGTGCTGCAGTATGAAAATAGATGCCACCGAAGTACTGGGTGGTCTGGTGGCACATACTGAGGAGGAATGTAATGCTCAACTTCTGCTCAGAGCACCTTATCATAGGGGGTTGCTTTGACTGTGAGGAGTCCACAATGTAGAGCAGGAAGGGGGCTTTGTACAGACACTAGAACATTGGCTAGGAGAGTGTGAGGTGTTGGGAGACTTTTGGCAGATCATCGGGAACTACTTGGGGGTGAGGTGTGGGAGAGATGAAGTATGGGGGAGGTGGGAGGACTTGAGAGATCGATTGGTAGGAGGGATAGAAAAGGAGTGGATTACCTTAGGTTGGGCATTGGCTATTTGGATTGGGCTGGCCAGTCACTGGCTATTTGTTTTTGAGGATGGGAGGCGACAGAGCTTAGGGAGCCAGTTGTTATGGTGGCAGAGTCTTATGGAAGACACCTTGACAGGCTGGTGGCTTGGTTGGGGGCTGCAGGGAGGTTGGAGGCACTGCTTGATGGAGAAAATCTGTGGACAGAGTAGTGGGAGAGTTGGAGTTATTGGTGAGAGAGTGATCTTTATTCGTGAAGGGTGGGGAGGGGCTCCCCTATGGGGATTGGATAGTAGGTGGCGATATTGTATACTTATTCATAGACTGGTAATAAAGACGGAGTCCAAGTGACTATAAAAAAAAAAAAAAAAAAAAAAAAAAAAAAAAAAAAAAAAAAAAAACTACACCATTGGAAATGAATTTCCACTCAAGAAGGAACTCAAAAAGATACTCTATGAATTTGAGGATATCCTAGCTACAGATTTCAAGAATATCAAAGAAAAGATCCCATACTACTATTATGATGTAGATATAGGAGACACTAAACCAATCTACCAAAAAGTAAGACCAATACCACCAGCCTACTGCAAATAACTCAGAGAAGAAATCAAGCAGATGGAAGAAGCTAGTATTATTAAAGAAGCCAGTAGCCCCTGGGCTTCACCAGTTGTACTAACCTCCAAAAAAGAAAGTAAGTCAGGGGAATTTGCTCCAAGACTCTGCACTGATTACAGGAAGCTCAACTTGGTTACTAAGAAAGATTGCCAACCATTACCCCTCATTAGTGACATCCTTGTAACCTTGGGAGATGAAGTACAGTATTACAGCATCTTGGACTTATACTCAGGATTCTATCAAATTGGCCTCACTGAAGTAGTAAGTAAAAAGTCAACCTTCATCACCTCAGATGGAATCTATGTCTATCTGCAAATATCATTTGGAATGTGCAATACCCCTGTAAGCTTTCAGTAAATAATGAACAAAATCTTCTGTTATGATATTGGAAGATAGATGATAGTTTATATGGATAATATTATTATCTACAGTAAGATAGATGAAGAACATCTGCAGTATATGATAGAGTAGCTATGACAGCATGGTCTTTACATCAAGCCCAAGAAGTACAAATTTGCAGAAATTGAGATCATCTATCTTAGTCATATCATCAATCAAGATGGAACACACATAGATCCCCTCAAGGTTCAAGCAGTAGCAGCATACCCAAGGCCCACCACAGTAACTGTAGCCCAAGCCTTCATGGGACTTGCCTCTTACTATCAAGATTTATCAGAGAATTCTCCAATATTGTAGGCCCAATCTACAAACTCAACAAGAAGAATACCAAGTTCCAATAGACTGGTAGATAATAAAAAGTATTTGACAAACTTAAGGTTAGACTGATCCAGGCACCTATCCTCAGAAGACCCAATTGGACTCAAGAATTTATCCTACAGACAGATGCAAGTGCCCAAGGACTAGGAGCAGTCCTAGGCCAGAAGAAAGATAAGGTAGAATATGTCATCATCTTAGCCAAGGAACTCAAGGAGCTGAAAAAGAGTATAAATCCTATAAGCTGGAATGTCTTGCAGTTATCTGGACTGTAGAGAAGTTCTACTACTATCTGGCAGAAAGACACTTCACCATTCAGATGGATCACTCAGCCCTTACTTGGCTACTGACCACTGGACAACTCAAAAGAATCTATACCAGATGGATTATGAAGTTGCAAGTATATGACATAACTATCATGCACCACTCAAGAAGAACTAATGCCAATACAGATACCCTCTCACAGATACTCTGAAGGACTCCCAACCAGCAAATAAATCATGAATAAGGAGCTCTACTATAGAATGATCACCTACCTGAGATAGCAAAAGATGCTCCAATATCTGGAAAAATAGACATAAATGATTATCAACAGAACATGGAAACAATTCAGAACTGATAGAGAAATACTAAAGAAAGGAAAATCATTAGTTATATCTGAATACAAGAAGGAGTAAGCAATGAAATCAATACATGAACTTAGTTATCTAGGAGGAACAAATATATACAATAAAGCAAAAAGAACAATGTGGTGGCCAGGAATGGAGGAAGATATCAGACAATTTGTCAAGACTTGTGACAAATGTCAGAAACAGAAACAAGACCAATAAAATCAGACTCTGGGATCAGCATACATAGAACTAGTACCCTTTGTATATATTGTAGATGTAATCAGTCCTTTACCTTTGACCTTGACTGGTAACCAATATATTATTATTGTTATGGACCTTTTTACAAAATAGATAGAAGCAGGACTCCTCAAGAAAGCCAATGTACAGACAATAGCTGATTTCATTTATAAAGAAATCATCTGCCAATTCAAGACCTTAAAGCAAGTAACTACAGACAGAGGAACAGAATTTGTGAACCAGTTCTTTGAAGTTCTCTACAAGAAGTACAAGATCCAGTATATTCAGACTACAGCATACCACTCTTAAGGAAATAGACAAGTAGAAAGGATCAATAAGACTTTCAAGATTGTTATTGCTAAGATCTATAATAACTATGAAAATTGGGATCACTATCTGCCAATAGCATTATCTACTCTTCAGGATATCTGATCATAAAGTACTCATTACATCCCTTAAGAGATACTGTTTAGAGAAGAAAGTTCTCAAGGAACCTTATCATCCAATAGAAATGCTGTTTGGAAATACATAGATACAGATATACAAATACTATACCAAATCAAAAATAAGACTGAGAATTACATAACCAAGGTACAGACACTATAACAGAATAATGCAGAAAAGATTCACAAGCTCTTAGAGATTATCAAGATAGGAGACAAAGTCTTAGTATATCAGAATATATATGGTAGAAGCTTCATAGTTACAAAAACTGGAGCCTAAGTAGAAAGAACATTATTTTGTACAAGATATAAAAGGAACCACCTTTTGGCTATAGAAACTCTCAGGCACAATCATCCTTACTACCATTTACCAAAACTGACTCAAGAAGTATCATAGCTAGTCAATGAAATATAATTACAGCTCTCAAGATCACTAGTGCTATACAATAAGCTATAGAAAGACAATGGTGTACTACTGAGTCACTCATGATGGAGGAATCCTTTAAACAGCATCCAAATTATAGTACAGATATATCTGTTACAAATTTCACACTTCAAGGCCTACCAGAATTAGACAGAGCTTCAAGAATACTTCAAGTTAGAACAGCTACTGAACTCACAGCCAGAGATGACAAAAGAAGATTGAATTAGAGAGTGTCAGCTCTCCCACATTCAGATCACTATTGCTAAATAAGTGTATAAGTTATTCAAGGAGGATGAGCCAGCCTTAGCTTATCTTTGAGAAGTGGTTCTAGGAGACTTTGTATAAGTCAGAAGACATTATTGGGAGAATGTGATAATATAGATTGCACAGTACAAGAAGATACAGATTATGGAGGCTTGGAAGTTTGAGTGAATAGAATATTTTAGAGATAAATCACCTATTCAGGAGAAAGTTGTGACAGTTGATCTGAATTAGTAATATGAATCAAGAGAATAGACATTTGATTGTAGTACTTAAATCCAATTCCCAAATATAGTATAGCCTTATAAATAGCAGTCATATTTCATAAATGTAGAAATTCTACAGATATAGAAATTCTACAGATGTAGAAATTCTACAGATATAGAAATTCTATAGATATAGAAATTCTACAGATATAGAAATTCTACAGATGTAGAATCTTCATGATCATAGAGATTTCACAAATATAGAGGATCTACACTTATAGAAAATAACTCACAGAAAATATAGTCATAACTTAGCCATCTTATAACTAGCAAACTTATATAAATATCCCAGTATCTAGAGTAAATAAACCTCAGATAAAAATAGTTCAAAGTAAAGAGAAAGCAAAGGAACTAGTAAGCCTATGGACAGATACACTTTGAACTCACTCCCTTGCACCCTGAGGACTCTGTGAGAGTCAGAACAAGTCAAGTTTTTAAGATACAGAAATCTGCTATACTTCTGAGATTAGGCATCCACTATATTACAATAAATAGGATACTTTAGAGATAAAATATCTATTTAGAAAGAAGTTGTGACAGTTGATCTAGATTAGAAATATGAATTAAAGAAATAAATATTTGATTATAATATCTGAACTTAATCTCCAAATATAGTATAGTTATATATATAAAAAGCAGTCATTTCATAAATATCAAGATTTAACAGATATTGAAATTTGATGATCATTGAAATTTCACAGATATCAAGGATCCATATTTATAAAAAGTGACTTATAGGAAATATAGTTATAACTTAGCCACCTTATAGCTTACAAACTTATATAAATATCTCTAGTATCTAGAGTGAGTAAACCTCAGATAAAAATAGTTCAAAGCAAAGAGAAAGCAAGAGAACTAGTAAGCCTATAGGCAGATATACTTCAAACTTACACTCCTGCACCCTGAGGACTCTGTAAGAGTCAGAACAAAATTAAGCTTTAAGATACAGAAATCTGCTATATTTCTTCTACTATGTTACATTATATAAATAATATTATAGTATTTCTTATTAATATATATACTTAATTTGATACTGTTGAGTCTTTTTAAGATTAATAGTAATAATCTTGAAAAGTTTATCTATCTTATTAATGGGATTTTAGATAGTAGAGACTTGAGTTTAATTGTATTTCTAAAGGAAAACTAGACTTATAAAGATTTCAGAATCTTAACTATAAAGTAGCTAAAAAGGAGAAAACTAGTAGAAGATTGAATAGCATTATTATATATAAATTATATATAGATTAAATAGTGGTTTCAATTATATTACTTATAAGAAATATAGTTTCTGAGTATCTGTTCAAGTGTTCTGCTTATGTGCTTGATTTGACAATTAGTTTGAGGATAAAAGACAGTAGATATTGTAATTTGAGTCCTAAGGAGCTTAAAGAGAACTTGTCAGAAAGTGACTAATAAACTATTGACACCTTCAAGTCTGTTAATCATTTTCTCACTCTTTATCATTGAAAGAGCGCGCCGGTGACAAATTTAAGGCCGGGGTTAGGATGAGAGTACAGTAAAATATTGCTGGTATACATGGCAAGCACTCCTAAAACTTGTTCTATATTTGGTTCCAAGACCCGACTAAACCAGCCGCACATTCTAAAAGCTGATGGTAGACATCAAGAGCACTAGGTCACTGGTTGGGGTCAATGTGCCAACAGCTCAGAATGATATTATTGAATGTTATTGGTACACAGGTGTGCATTAAAGCAGCAATGAATGGAACAGTCGACCGTTGCTGTTTGTGGCGAGGAAAGTGTACTTTACCTCAAAAAAAAAAAAAAAAAAGGTGTGCTTTACCTCTGCAGAGGCAGGCATCAGTGAAGATTGAACCTTACTATATTTTGATGATGTTCGGCAGAATGTAAAGGGGTTTATTGGAAAAATTGCACAATGGAAAACAAGACAAAGGATTGTCAATAAAGTTCAATATTTCTTCTCTGCTGTTCTTATCGCGCAGTGACAATAACTGCTGGACTGGATAATCTGTCGACAATTTTGCGAATGATGACGTCATGAAGACTTCTCGGAGTCCATGGACTGGATGAATGACTGTTAAGCGATGGTGAGTCCGTGGATTGGCGCCACCTAGATGATAAACGATGATAAACTGCCGAGCGACTATAAACTGGATGAGCAAATTTGGCAAATGTAGGATGAGCGAACATGGACCGCTGAACTAACGCAAACTGGATGTGGATGACGGACTGATGAATAAACATAGGCTGGACGATCTGCTGAGAAAATGCTGCTAAGCAAACGAAGCCAAAGTAGCAAATTCCTTACAGCTGGTGACGTCACAGTCTCAATCGAGCACTAATGTATCTGGGTAGATTAGCCGTTAGTGTATGTACAAAGCGATGTCAAATGCACCCAGCTTATCCATCTCCGTAATTCGAAGACTGGAAATGTAGTTATGATGATGGATTTGAAATTCTCTCCTAGAAGGAAAAAAAAAAACGTTATTTTTAGAAAACTTGTGACTTCTGATTCAAATTAGCGACTTCTGGACTGGAGTCCTTTTGAAACACCCACAGTAAAGATGTCCAAGGTGAGAACACCAACAATTTCTTTGAATGATCGTAGTTTGCATGTCATGTTGGCAATAGGATATCGTTGCATAGACACATTGATAGGGCATGCATACATCACAAATAAATGAATTAGAACACAGAAGCGCATCAAGCCGAAACTGCAGAGTTTAATAATACACCATCTCAAAATACATCAATTGGCTGAGTGAAAAATGAAAAACTTTACACCAAAGCGAGGTTAAGAACGATTTTGACGATGAAACCGAAAAAGGGAGAAACTCCAAAAAATGAACACCTTATTATTGTTGCCCTGTAAATTTTCCAAGTACTGAATTTTTCAATCGTTTCAATATACTGATTTTTTTCTTATTTTCGGAATGATGACCATTCTCTGTTAACGACCCTGATACAGATAGAATGTTCAAATTTTGCTGCATTGTACTGACCAACACATCCTCCTCTGTTGAGCGCCGTTCGGTTGCTGCCATAGAAGAGACAAATTGATCATGCAACTGGACAGGTGGCTTGTGCACGACCCCTGATGTTGACAAAAACATCTCAACCTGTCTGTTGGAATTCTGTCGTGCGTTGTCCAACATCGTCGCCTCCATTGTCGAAGATTCCAACACCAACGAAGACATATCGACTACACCATCCAAATTCTGGCGCATACTGTCTGGAATCATATTCCCTGTGATGCGTGGAATATTCACTGGGGTCACAGCGACATCATAAGAAGGGTGCAGGAGAAGCTGTTCATATACTGATTTTAGAGTGTTGACAATCTCTTCCATTTCAGGTCGCTCCTTCGGCTGCGCTGATCCACAACGTCGGTACAGGTTTTGGTATTCA
>RBNI01001571.1:0-21834 GCA_003990745.1 Jimgerdemannia flammicorona | reverse complement strand
CCATCAGCAGTCACATCTCCTCCCCCTACTCCCCCTCCCCCCATACCGCCTGAAGCTCCCATGGGGGGTCCCCCTTGCCTTCCCTCCGAAACCGGCGTCGCCTTCCCCAGTCCCAACCAGCTATTGAGCCCTGCTGCCATCTTCCCCATTCTGACCTTGTCAGCAAAGGTCGTTCTCCCCCCACCTCTCTGTTGCAGCCCACCTCTCCCTCCTCCTCCAGTGCCACTGCCAACCACAGAGGGCCCTGGCATCCCCAAACCATCTCCTCTCCTACTCCCGACTTGCTGCCAGTCGAAGGCATGGCTGCCACCCTGGCCGCCACGCTCACCAGAATGCTCGTTGTTTGCCATGTTGATAGTCACTTTTCACCAAAACTTCGCAGAAAGTGTTGTCCAAGTCTTGTGTCACCTGAATGTTATGGGTGAAAGGGGTGCCCGATCGTAATTTTGCTTCTTGCCAAACTGCTTCTTGTCTTGAGGATCCCAACATGATCCTTTGGGATAGTCATCTCCAGGCTGGTTGTAAGTAGAATAGTTGTCTGGGGTTCAAGTATAGTTTCTTCCACTGTGGTGATATCCATTCTAGCTGTATTTTCCGATTTGTATTCTGGCAGAACTGCATCAGGGTGAATCTTCTGGATTTTGACCTTGATTTCTTCTTTGTCATCACTGTCCTCTAGAAGGGCTGGTGGTTCATCATCTTCCTCCTCCTCCTTTTTCTCTTTGGCTTGTTCCTTGAGGGTCTTCTCTCTTCTTTGGTAGTAGATCTTCTTGATTTTGTGAGTGCACTGGTAGCACTCATTGATATACTCCATACAGTACATTCAGATCCCATGTGGGCAGACTCCTTGTAGTGCATATCCCTCTGCGATCTTCTTGCACCATTCTTCTTCACTCATCCATCCGACTTTCTTCTTCTTTTTCTATATAGTCACTATATAAGCTTCTTCTTGCTCATCTTCCTCCATCTCGGGAAGCACTCCTTTGTTGACATTGATGGGAATTCACATCTTCTGACCTCAGTAGATAATCTACATCTTCTGAGCATTCAGGTCAATTATTGCTCTGGCTTTGTGAAGCCACTGGTTGCTAATAAGAATGTCATAGTTGATTGCATTAGTTACTATCACATCCACTGGAATAGTTGCTCCTCCAAACTTGATGGGAACATCTTGGATTTTTCCCAAAGGGGTGGCTCTTGTACCATCTACTGTAACAAACACCAACTTGGTTGCTTCTTCGACCTCCCATCCCAGGCAGTCTACTGTCTTCTTGCTGAGGAGGCATCCTCCTGCTCCTATATTTATAATGGCTTCAAGGATTCTGTCTTCAATTTGGCAGGTTGCATAGGCAGAAGTCTTGCGGTTGTCTTCACTTTCTTCTCCAGAATCTTCTTGAACATTGTTGACTTCAGTTATCTTCTAACCCTGCTCCTTGATTGTTTCAGCAAATCCAAATCTCATTTGCTGTCTAAATATAGGAATTTCTGCAAGCTGGCCAAAGGTTGCATTGACTTTTTGTTGGCTGAGATCCCTGAAGATATCATATTTGAAAGTCTTGGTTTTGCAAAGCTTCTTCTCCTTTTCTCCTTTGCTAGCTAGAGTGGTTCCTCGGATGATATCTTAGACTGCCTACTTGAGCTCTATATCTTGATCCATTTCATCGACTTAGCTTTCTGTGGCCATTTCCATCTGTTTTTCCACTGGGTTCTTCTTGAGTCTTCCTGGTGGTCTCTTGTAGGATTCCTTGCAAACATCCTTCTTGGTAGTCTGTGCAGGATAGGCCTCCTATTCTTTGTCTGACTCTCCAATTTCCTCAAAGGTAATAATGTTGGCCTATTCCTTGTTTTTAGTAGTATTGCTTGGCTGGGCCTTGCGCTTAGTTTCACTCATACATTCATATGAGTAGTGGCCTTCTTCTCCACAGCTATAGCAGGTATCTTTCTTCTTGTCTGAGGTAGTGGCAAACTTCTGAATCAGGCAGCGATCTCTTCCTCTAATTTCTTTTACTACATCTTCTAGGTAAGCAGTCATTTCAGTGAACTGCTTAGCAAGTTCCTCCATGGGGTCACTGTTTCTCTGCTGCTCTGTAGCTCTTATTTGAGGTGTGTTTTGATTGATCATTGTGGTGGAGATCACACTGATTGCCTTAGGTGCTTCGATTCTAACTCCAGTGACTCTTTCCATTGTATGATCTTGTAGATGTCTAGCTATCCAATACCGCTGAGCATAGGTGACCTTTTGTGGCAGATCCAGAACTACTGGTGATGAGTGAATGGCCATAGCTATCTCTGGGTGGACTCCTTTCATGAAGCTTGCTTTGACTACTTGATCTCGAATAGTATCAGCATAATCTGTGAGGATTATCTGATATTGGATTTGGGTGTAGAATGTGTTTAGATCCTCGCTCATTCCTTGGCATATTGTATTGAGCTGATCCTTCAGGGCTTACTTAATCTCATCTATATAATAGGTGTTTCAGAGCCAGGTCTTCTGTGCTGTCAGTATAGCATCAGCATTGTTTCCTGCATAGGTTGTAGCTGTAAATGCTGCTCTGGCAGGACCTCATAGGCTGAAGGGCATGAGGGCTACTTGCTGTGCTGCTGTCAGGGTTCTTATAGCAGCATACTGCTCAAAATTATCAATGAAGGTGATGATTGATTCATCTGAGGTATATCTGTGGAATACTGGTGGTCTCATATCTATCTTGTCTTGGTATCTTACCTCGGTTTGTATAGTTGTTTGGGTGGTAGCAGTTGTTCGTTGTTCAGCTTAAAAGTGAGAGATTCATCTTGAATCATCAGCCAATGGGCACCAAGTTGTAATATAGTGGACACTTAACCTTTGAAGTACGTCAGATTTCTGTATCTTGAAAACTTGCTCTTCTTCAACTCTGCAGAGTCCTTGGGATGCAGGGATGGGTGAGTTTGAAGTGTATCTGCCCGTAGGCTTACTAGTTCCTTTGTTTTCTCTTTGTTTGAACTATTTCAATCTGAGGTTTATTCACTCGAAGATACTGGGTTATTTATACAAGTTTGCTAGCTATAAGATGGCTAAGTAGTGAGTCATTTTCTGCAAGTATCAAATCTTTTAACATCTGCTGATTGCAAACATTCTAACATCTCCTAAATCTTTACGAATGTTAAAGTTTCTGCACTTCACAGAATATGACTGCTATTTATAAGGCTAAACTATATTGGGAATTGGATTCAGATACCATGATCAAATGTCTAATTTCTCTGTTTCATGTTACTAATTTGAATCAGCCGTCACAATATCTAACTAGAACTAAAAGTTAATATAATAATATAATTAAGATCTGTAGACTTGGAGAGTATATATAATCTTTCTCATTTAGCAATACCTAACTAGAACTAAAAACTAATATAACAATATGATTGAGACCTACAGACTTAAAGAGTAGGATTGAAGTCTTTTCAGACCTTAGCCTATATATCAGTTCTTTTGAGGTAATTCTATATATAAGTTTTTTACTCATCTACTATAAATCTGTTCTACTTTTTATTAATTAGTTAGAGGGTTTTTTCTTTATTTCTGGCTTTGTTTAAGGTAAGAAAAGTTATATTATTCAGTTCTGATATCACTAGATCTGATATATATAGATGTACTCTTGTTTTTTGTTTTTTTGTTTTTTATATATAGTTACTTAGACTCTTATATTTATTATCAAACTATTCTATATCTTAATAATACATAATAGCCTCCCTCTATCCAATCCTATAGGAGAGTCTACTTCTTTCTCTATTTTGCTAAAAGATAATTACTCTCTCAGATATTCAAACCCTCTCTCTACTTTTTATATATATCCTTTCTATAAGTCTATAATAAAAACTCTCTCTGAGTCCTCACTTTATCTATATATCACTTATTCAACAGTTCTAACATTAACTACTCTCACCTCACTACTCTCTTTTTTTTTTTTTTTTTTTTTTAACAGATCACCTCACTACTCTCACCCTCAGTGTTAGCTTTTAGTCATTCTTAAAAACATATAGCCAATATTCAGAGAGTTCAACCCAAACAACAAGAGTTTATGCTACTAAAAGCTATTCATTATTTACTCTCTCCACCAGCTATATTTGAAGAGTATCCCACCACTCTCTCACTATCTCTCTAGAAGGTTATACCTCTAGCCAGCTCTCAATTATCTGTCAGAAGTTAGTCAAGACCTTACATTCACCCAATCAATATTTCAGAGTCTATATCACTCTTCTCTCTTATTTAATATTATAGTTCTTCTTATAATCAAAAGTACTCCCTTCTACTAAATACCCTAACATAAAGTTTAACTTTACAATCTACTATAGAAGCCTCTACTATACTATTCAAAATTTGGATAAAAGTCACCTTGATACTACTTTGCTCTATAACCAGATACTGGTCCAGTTCTGTATCTTACTAATTTCCACTACTTATCAGAACTCCACAAATCACTACTATATTTAGAGAACTATCTCAATTAGGAAATCAATATATAAATCACTTGCAGATATCCAGCTTTGACTATTATACCACTAAACACCAAGGACCTCAGGAATCTTAGAACATTTTATTGCTTTTTGACAAAGTAACTAGGGGCTCAAGCCAAACTACATCAACTCCCAACCTTGTAATTTGTCTCCATTGAGCCAGGCATGTTACATTTGGGGGCTCAACTGAGAAGATTTTAAAATTGATATGACTTTTTAGCTCACAAGAATCCACAGTCAAACTGGATACATTTGATACAACCCTAATCTCTGCCACTACAGAAGAACCAGTTATCACTAGTATCTGGACAGAAAGAGAAGTAATCACATTAAGACTTGCCAACTACCCAGTATCAGAAGGATCCCAACCAGAACCAGAAGGCAGTACAGCCTGAAATCCCCAACCAAATCAACCAGACAATACAGGTGGCCCTGCTGGAGATTTTGAAGAACTTGCACAAGAACTAGAAGATCTTATCACACAAGTCCAAGATCTTACAGTCAGACACCCCATACCAGTCCCATCAATCTCACCAATAGAACCCTTACCACAATCTCTTACAGAATTGGAAGTAGTTCCTACAAGAATACCTAGGCTCATTCTACTTCATCCAAGGTCCAGAACACCATCCTCAGGATACTCAAGCACCCCCATCTCCAGTGACAGCTCAGAAAGCAAATCAGAATCAGCATCTGGACCAGAACCAGAATCAGAAGAAAGTGATAATGAAATGGCCACCTCATTGCCAACCTTTGCAGGATACCCAGAGGAAGACCCCAGAGAATTCCTTGATGGAATTGAAGGAATCACAGCCCTGAGGAACCTTTCAGATGAAAGAAAAATCGTGATCTACAAGGCTTAGCTCAGAGAACCAGCCAGAGGAATTTTCTACTAAACAGCAAATGACCCAAATTTAGAACTGGTAAGACAGATATAAGCAGCAATGTCTTATGAGCTAGAATATGTGGCCATGGTCTACTGGCTCATTGAAAAGTATGCAGGAAATGAAACCCACCATAAGGCTCAAGAATCCATCATAGAGATGAAGATAAATCTTGGAGAATTACCCAGAGCCTTCTTCATAAGAATCCAGAAGAGAATGTATGCTATTGGATTCAATGCTACCAACCAGGACATCATAGGCCCAATGACCTTCATGAATGGAATTCCCCTGAACATTGTCTAGCATTAGGTATCAGAAGGTCTGAAGAGCAAGTAGATGTAGTCTAAGAATTCTTTGATGTCAGATAAGGAACTACCTGAAGTGATCATAACAAAAAAGAAGATAAAGAAGACATCCTGATCAAAGCTCTATAAGGACTCCTTCAAGGACAAGAAAGATCTGAAGAAAGAAGACCAGCCAAAGAAGGAAAGAAGAACAGAAGTGAAATCCAAGACCTCAGCTCCAAGTTAGACCGATTGGTTGAACAGATTGAAAAACTCACCATACACGAAAATCAGAGCTACTAAGACAACAGAGGATACCCACCACAAAGGAGCCAAGGTTATCCATCAAGAGATAACAGGAACTATCAGCAAGAAGAAAGAAGATACCCTATCTGAGACAGAGCCCAAGTCCAATACTTCTACTGTAGATAATTCAGACACTATGTCACTGAATGTGACAACAAAAGAAGTGACTGAAGGGATTCAGAATCATCAAACCAAAGGAATGACACTTAGTACAAAAAGACTGAAGCTCATCTTGTTGAAGATTTCAAGAAAATAAGTAATAGTAAAGACTACAGTGACCTAGACTTGTATCCTATCAAGGTTACTACTCAGAAAATAGTCTATCTAGTAGAGAAAAGAAAGAGACCTATAGGAAGGCCATCCAGGAATATCAGCAGAAGAATTATCCAAGAAGAAGATAAAGAACATAAAGAGAAGTAGATAGAAACACCTCCTTGAACCCCCTCACCTTTTGTCTCTGAGACAAATGAGTTGCCACCAGAAGATGAAAAAATGGAATAAGAAGAACAGAAACCTGCTGCTCCAAAGTCCAAGAAAAAGTACACCCCAAAGACCATGCCCAGAGACATCTACAATGAAGCCTGGCAGAAGATTCAAGAAGCTAAGATGGAGGTTTCCCTCCTGTAGTTTCTGCAATTGATACTAGCCAGAGTCTGAAACAAACTGCTGAAAACCACCAGGTCTAGCACTGGCCAAGTTCCAATCCCACAGCAGGAACCAGTTTCCATCTCTACCCAAGCAGCTGAAAGACATGTCAGCACCTATCTACATGGGGATATTAGAGGACAAAAGGCAAAAATTCTCATAGATATAGGAGCAGCTGTCTGTGTTATTGCCAAATGATTTCTGGACACCCTCTAATAGCCCATTGATGGATCATCTAACCTTAGCATTATAGTAGCAGATGGAGCCTAAACACAACTTCTTGGAGAAGTATGAAACATCACCATTTCTCTGAGACACATTCAGTTCTCCATCTCTAAGGCTGTTGTCACTGAAGCTATCACCTATGACATGATTCTTGGTACCAACTGGATGAAGGAAATGAATGCAGTCATTGACATTGGTCAACAGATACTCAAGTTTGACTACTGAGACACAGAATTTATCAATAATATAATTACAAGTTATGCCTGAATTTACAAGATCCACCTCAAATAGACTACATCATACTACTCTCAGACCAATGGCATGACAGAGAGAATGAACCAGACCATCAAGAAAGGACTTACCTAAGTCAATCCTACCAATTAGGACCTCTGCTTACCTGAGATCTTATGGGAAATTCAGAATACCCCTGCTGTCTCTACTAAACAAAAGCCATTTGAAATGATATTTGCTAAGAAAACTAGAACTACTGATCATGAGAATCTCAGAGACCTCCTCAAGAAAGCAGAACAGTTATGTAATCAAGCCTGAGGTCAGATTATCAAAGTCCAAGAAAGACAAAAGAAGTATTATAACCAGAAATAGAAGGATCAGGAAATCAAGATTGGAGATCAAATACTAGTTTGGAGAAGCATGATTGAAACAAATTTTGTTACCAAATTGGAACCCAAATGAGAAGGATCTTATCTTGTACACAACATCAGAGGAACTAGCATCTATTTAAGAAGTATGGATGAATGGACCCTGAGGACACCAGTATATATCAATTGCCTCAAGATATACCTTTTCTCACACTATAAATCAGAGAATTGATAACTGCCTCCAGACCCTTATCATCAGTTCCCTTCAAGCCCTACCAGTTCCCCTGCCATAGTTCCAGGAACCCAATGGAACATATCTTCAGAAAATCTGGGTTCATCAAGAAAACCTCACTCTGACTAAGAGACTACTTCAGGTCCACCAGCTGCAGGCATACTATACAATTGGAGAACAATTACAGAATCTTCCCCTCCCAGACCTGGCCTATATCCATAACATTACTGGCCTGAATAGAAGAAATACTACTGCTACAGACAGATTATACACAATCTACAAATAGAACCCTTCTGCCTTAATCCAGACTCAGTTCTCTCTAAATGATCTCCAAAGGATGATACTATCTACCTACCTCAGCATCATTCACCAAGTTGAGACCCCATTTCCTAAAGAAGAAGAGGAGTTCCTAGAATGGAGTGACTGTAGTTCAGATAATGATGATGGAACAGGTATAGATGCAGAAGTTGCTTATGCCTATTGGGATGATGACTGAAGAATAGTCTGGAAGAGACTACTCTTTAGTGGGAACTGATGTAATAAACCAAAACATACCACCTGAATTATAACTTAGCCAGATGATGCAAACAATTATCATACTTATTTAGCATAACATAACTTCCAGTATATCATAGTTACTCATGTCTGCCATACTTATAATTAGCCAGGATACCAGATCAGAGTTATTTATCTGTGTCTTGAGGATACATCTGTGTCCAGTGGATACACTTATATCCTGTGGACACACTTATGTTCTGCAGACACACTCATGTCCTGTGGACACACCTATACCTAGAGGATACACCCAAATATTACTAGAAGTAGTAAATCTATAGTTAGCCATATAGTAACCAGATAGCAACTATAATGTATAAATTACCCTAGAGACAAGAGTGAATAAACCTCAGTCTGAATTAAAGTACAAACTAAAGAAGCCTCTAAAGATTGAGCATTGGTCTCCTTATTTCCACTCTGGTCTACTTTCTGATACAAAGCTGATTTTGCCACCTAAGTTTAAGGAAGAACTTTGCTATCTTTGGAATTATTGTTATTAGTATACTTGCCAGATAAGCCTGAAGAACCCAAGTTTCCACTGCCTAAGAGAAAGCTGCCTTGCTCAAGCCAGTTTCTGATGCAACTTCACAGTAATCTATTCATATAAACGAAGCCAGTCTTTGATGCAACTTTGCCAAGAGACCCTTTCTAAGAAGTCGCTAACACATTTCTCAGTTGAAGCTGCCAATTCAGGAAGAATCCACACCATTATATTCCCAGAAGAGCCTACCAATTTAGGAAAAATCTGTACTATCCAAGTAGTATTCCTAGTTGAAGCTGCCAATTCAGAAGAATCCACACCATCTGAGTTATTTCCCAGAGAGCTACCGATTTAGGAAGAATCTGCAACATCCAAGTTATCCAAGTAATCTGAGTTATCTACTGCCAAGTTATCTATTATTTCCAGTGAGCCAATTCAGTAAATCTGCACCAAATCAAGTTATCTACCAGAAATCACATACTTTTGGAAATTATCATATTATACAGAGATTCTCATGTAGAGATCACCATCATCCAAGAAGAAGAACTGTCAAATTGCCAGACCATCATGTATAAGGAAGATCATTGTACTACATATGAATTTCTACCAATTTCCAGATTGACCCAAGAAGGAAACCCATTCACACAAATTGCTGCTAAACCCAGAGAACTATTCTAATTAGGAAATTGACATACAAATTGCTTGCAGATATCCAGCTTTGACTATTATACCACTAAACACCAAGGACCTCAGGAATCTTAGAACATTTTGTTGCTTTTTGACAAAGTAACTGGGGGCTCAAGCCAAACTACATCAACCCCCAATCTTATAATTTACCTCTATTGAGTCAGTCATATTATAATATCTTAGATAGTAGAGAATTATATACCAAAAAGTAGATCTCTAATAATAGACCATCTCTCATACTGGGACAATTATTCCAATTACATTCTTACCAATTACTTCTCCTTCTAGCACTAGGGTCTCACATTTGTGCTAGTTTAGCTTAGTCTCTGAGCACTCCTCATACTATTTTACAGCTCTCTTCAAGGTAGCTATATTTTCTATAGAGTTTAATCTAATCACTATATCATCTATAAAGACTTCCATCTTCTAATTTATATCTAGAATTATCAATCTCTCTATCTTATATCAAATTCTATCCAATAAAGACTCTAAAGAGAGACTATAGAGAATAGGTGATAACAGATCACTCTACAGTACCTCTCTACTCAGAGGAAATAAGATCTCTTTATATCTAATTAATCAGGATAGCTATCTAACTTCTCTCCAACAGACTAATCAAGAACTGTTGAAAGTTTAAAGAGACTCCAATATACTTTAGTACTCTATCTAACCACATTCTCCATACTCTATTATATATCTTCTGCTGGTTTAAAAATACTGGATAACTATCTATCCTAGTAGCTCTGATCTCTTCAATGATATTATAAACCTATGCTGTTCTATCTCAGATCAGTCTGCTACTAACAAAGCTCTGTTATTTCTCTCCTAATACTCTCTGAGTCACTCTCTATAACTGAGTAACCAAGATCTTTATAACTAGCTTATAATCTATATTCAGAAGTATAATTGGTCTCTAGTTCTTCTACTTTTTTCTTCTCTTCTTATCCTTGAACAATAGAGTCACTAGGCCCAGACACTGTCTATCTATCTACTCTCCAGAGCTAATAACCATATCATATATCTGTGATATCTCTTTCAATACTATCTCTACTCTGATCATCCTTTTCCAGAAATCTCAGAGCAAGCCATCCTTTCCAGAAGCTATCTTAAGGCTAGTTACTACCAAGACTCTGAGAATCTCTTCCTCTTGAACTAGTACTCTGAGCTCTCTTAGACTCTCTACTAGAGCTAGATATCAGTTCTCCAGATATTACTCAATAGTTTACATATTCTCTCTACTCTTCTTCTCACTCTACAGTAGCCCTCAGCACTTACTCAACTGACCTAATATATTCTGAGTCCTCACCATAAGCTCCCCTATCTCATCTAATACTCTATCCCATTACTGCCTTACTCTCCTTACTAAAGAAGCTTCAATAAGAACTTTGTCAGCCATTCTCCCTCCTCCAGATCTGTTACTGTAGCTGGATCACTATATCCTTCATCTATATATTCTCTTCTCTTTATAGTAAACTCTGCAGTTTCTCTATCTCTAACCAGATATACTGAACCTTTCTCTGTATCCTCTAATAGATCAGCCCACTCCTTTAATAGTCTTTTCAACCTATATGTATAAGATCTATTATATATAACTCTACTGCTGAGTACTATATAGTCTCCCTATCTCCTCCCAGAAATGTTAAGCATTAGACTTCAGCCTTTACTACTAATTTCTAATAGTAAGGCCCACCTCTCTCTAAACAAGTACTCTGAATTAAATGTCTACTACCCAGACTTCTTAAAAAGAGGGCTCATCTAATAAGAAAGAGTTTAAGTACTAATATTCAGATCTCTCTTTACTCTCTCCAAACTTTCTATATCTCAAAAGACTCTAGTGATCAGATCATAGATACTATTCAGTCTTCAACAATTCCCAGATATTACTCTCTTGACACTCAGCAGTCAGGACCCAGTCAATCCTAAAGTTAAGTTCATCTACTCAGTATATGTATACCTAGTAATCTTCCTACCCCCATTGGCCAGTATCTATTAGAGAGTTAAGTCTTTCAATCTTCTTCCAACTTTCTAGACCTCTGCTCCTCTCAGACAACCTCCTCTCACTATTCATCCTATCCATTCTGCTATCAAAGGCCATATTAAAATCACTACCCAAACAGTTAACCCCAGTCTCTACTAGCTTGTCCAAGTCTTGTAGTCTACTTATTTACTCTAATCAGACTCTTCTTTCTACTGAGCAATAATAAGATCTAATTACCACTGGGCTCCAACCCTATCTCCTCTATATCCCCCACATCACTCTACTCCTCTAGTGTCCAATGTCCCTAATATTTTCCTTCTTTCTATAAACTTAGATACTTAGTTTATTTCACTATACTACTATCTCTCCCCCCCTCTCCCTCTTCCTATTTCTATATCTAATTCTATATATCAGAGTTCTCATCACATCTCATATCCTATAATAAAAATAGATTATTATTCAGTCCTTTTAGCTAGGAGAAAATATTCCTATACCTCACTGCTCTCTATAACCTATTGATATTTAGAGAAAAGATTCTAATTATACTATTTATATTGAATAAATATATATAAAAAATCCTCCCACTCTATAATTCTATACTTACTATATTACTAGTCACATCTAAGTTCCTCTCAGCCTCAAGTTTGATTACCTCCCCCTGCTGAGTATTCAGAACTACTAATATCTCCAGATAATTCTCTCTATTCTACATCTCTATAAATGATCAATACTCTATATATACTATCTACCATTTTGCTAATCTCTTTCTTAGATCCCATAGATAAGCTATTGTAATATAGTGGATGCTTAATCTTTGAAGTACATTGGATTTCTGTATCTTGAAAACTTGCTCTTCTTCAACTCCATAGAGTCCTCGGGATACAGGGATGGGTGAGTTTGAAGTGTATCTGTCTGCAGGCTTACTAGTTCCTTTGCTTTCTCTTTGCTTGAACTATTTCAATCTGAGGTTTATTCACTTGAAGATACTGGGTTATTTATACAAGTTTGCTAGCTATAAGGTGGCTAAGTAGTGAGTTATTTTCTATAAGTATCAAATCTTTTAACATCTGCTAGGATTTCACTGACTGCAAATATTCTAATATCTCCTAAATCTTTGTGAATGTTAAAGTTTCTACACTTTGCAGAATATGACTGCTATTTATAAGGCTAAACTATATTGGGAATTGGATTCAGGTACCACAATCAAATGTCTAATTTCCCTGTTTCATGTTACTAATTTGGATCAGCTGTCACATCTTCCTCCTGAATAGGTGATTTATCTTCGGAGCATCCTATTCACTCGAATTCCCAGGCTTCTATGATTTGTATCTCCTTGTACTGCGTGATTTGTGCCATTATGTTCTTCCAGTATTGTCTCTTGACATATCTAAAGTCTCTTGGGGTTACTTCCTAGAAGTGAGCTAAGGCTGCTTCATCATCCTTGAATAACTTGTATACTCTTTTTGCAATCGTAATTTGAATGTAGGAGAGCTGACATTTCTTGATCCAGTCTTCTTTTTCCATCTTTGATTTTGAATTCAGTAACTGTCCCAACTTGAAGTATTCCTGGAACTCAGTTCAGTTCTGGTAGGCCTTGAAATGTAAGATTCATGATAAGTGCATCTGCACTATACTCTGGATGCTGTCAAAGGATTTCTCCATCATTGGTGGCTCAGTAGAATACCACTGTCTTTCTATAGCTCACTGGGCTGCACTAGTGATCTTGAGGGCAGCAGCATTACTTCATTGACTGGTCATGATACTTCTTGAGTCAGTTTTGATAAATGGTAGTAGGGATGATTGGGCCTAAGAGTTTTTGTAGCCAAAAGGTGGTCCCTTTTATATCTTGCACAAGGTAAGGTCCTTCCCACTTAGGCTCCAGCTTTCATGACCATAAAGCTTCTACCATGTTCTGATATACCAGAACTTTGTCTCCTATCTTGATAATCTCCAGGGGCTTGTGAGTCTTTTCTGCATTATTCCATTGTAGTATCTGTACCTTGTTTATATAATCCTCAGCCTTCTTCCTGATTTGATACAGTTTCCATATTTCTGTATCCACTCGTTTCTATATAGCATCTCTATTGGATGATAGGGTTCCTTGAGAACTTTCTTCTCTGAACAGTATTTCTCGAGGGATAAAATGGGTACTTTGTGATCTAATATCTCAAAGGGCGGATAATGCTATTGACAGGTAGTGATTCCAGTTCTCGTAGTTATCACAGATCTTGGTGATAACATTCTTGAGGGTCTTGTTTGTCCTTTCTGCTTGTCTGTTTCCTTAAGAGTGGTAGGCTGTGGTTTGAATGTGCTGGATCTTGTACTTCTTGTAGAGAACCTCAAAGAACTGGTTCATAAATTCTGTTCCTCTATCTGTAGTTACTTGCATTGGGGTCTTGAACCAGCAGATGATTTCTTTGTGGAAGAAAATGGCGATTGACTGTACATTGGCTTCCTTGAGGGGTCCTGCTTCTATCCATTTTGTAAAAAGGTCTATGATGACAATGATATATTAGTTACCAGTCAAGGTCAGGGGTAAGGGACCAATTACATCTATTGCTATATGGGCAAATGGTATTAGTTTTATGTGTGCTGATCCCAGGGCTTGGTTTCATTGGTCTTGTTTTTGTTTCTGGCATTTGTCACACATTTTGACAAATTGTCTGATATCTTCCTCCATTCCTGGCCACCATATCATTCTTCTTGTCTTATCATATATATTGGTTCCTCTTAGATGGCTGAGTTCATATACTGATTTCATTGCTTGCTCCTTCTTATGTTCTGCTATGACTAGTAGTTTTCCTTTCCTCAGTATTTCTCTGTCAGTTTCAAATTATTTCTATGTCTTATTGATAATCATTTGTGTCCATTCTTCCAGATGTTGGGGCATCTTTCACTGTCCCAGATATGTGATGATTCCATAGTAGAGCTCTTTATTCATAATTGATTTATTGGTTGGAGGTGTTTCGGGGTATCTGTGAGAGAGCATCTGCATTGGAATTTGTTCTTCCAGAGTGGTGCACAATGGTTACATTGTAGGCTTATAGCTTCATTATCCATCTGGCATAGATTCCTTTGGGTTGTCCAGTTGTCAGTAGCCAGGTGAGAGCTGAGTGGTCTGTCTGAATAGTGAAGTGTCTTTCAGCCAGGTAGTAGTGGAACTTCTCTACAGCCCAGATGACTGCAAGACATTCCAACTTATAGGATTCATATTCTTTTTCAGCTCCTCAGGTTCCATAGCTAAGATATGTAATGACATACTCCTTTTTGTCTTCCTTTTGAGCTAGGACTACTCCTAGTCCCTGTGCACTTGCATCAGTCTGCAGGATGAATTCTTGAGTCCAATTGGGTTGTCTGAGGATGGGTACCTGGGTCAGTCTGACCTTGAGTTTGTCAAATGCTTTTTGTTATCTACCAGTCTACTGGAACTTGATGTCCTTCTTGTTGAGTTTGTAAATTGGACCTGCAATGTTGGAAAATCCTCTAATAAATCTATGATAGTAGGAGGCAAGTCCCATGAAGACTTGGGCTTCCGTCACAGTGGTGGGCCTTGGGTATGCTGCTACTGCTTGTATCTTGAGGGGGTCTGTGTGTATTCCATCTTGATTGATAACATGGCCAAGGTAGGAGATCTCGATTTCTACAAACTTGCATTTCTTGGGCTTGATGTACAGGCTGTGTTTTCTCAGACTTTCCATTATCTGCTATATGTGCTGCAGATGTTCCTCAGATGTCTTGCTGTAGATGATTACATCGTCAATATAAACCATCATCTATCTTCCCATATCATAGCAGAAGATTTTGTTCATCATTTGCTGGAAGCTTACTGGTGCATTGCACATCCCAAATGACATTCACAGGTAGATGTAGGTTCTATCTGGAGTTATGAAGGCTGACTTTTCACTTACCATTTCTGTGAGTCCAATTTGGTGGAATCCTGAGTATAAGTCCAAGGTGCTGTAGTACTGTGCTTCATCTCCCAGTATTATAAAGATGTCGCTGATGAGGGGCAGTGGTTGGCGATCCTTCTTAGTAACTGCATTGAGCTTTCTGTAGTTGATACAGAGTCTTGGGGTGAATTCTCCAGGCTTGCTTCCTTTTTTCAGAGCTAGTACAACTGGTGAAGACCAGGGGCTACTGGCTTCTTTGATAATACCAGCTTCTTCTATCTGCTTGATTTCTTCTCTGAGCCATTCCTGGTAGGCTGGCAGGACAGGTCTTACTTTTTGGTAAATTGGTTCAGTGTCTCCAGTATCTATCTCATGATAGTAGTGTGGCATTTTTCCTTTGATATCCTTGAAGTCTGTGGTGAGGACATCTTCGAATTCATAGAGTATTTTCTTGAGTTCCTCCTTGAGTGGGAATTTATTTCCAATGGTATAGCTGTACTTGTTTGTGGTTTCCTCCTTCTTATGCTCCAGTTCAGTGATCTTAGTACTAGTGAATACTCCTTTTCCTGTAGATCCGAATCCTTTCTTACCTCTTTTCATTTCCTCCAACTTCTTGACTTCTATGATCTTTGGTTGTCAGACTGGGAAGATCAACATCTGTGCCAGTCAGTCTTTCTTCTTGATTGGGAATGGAATAGTAGGATTGTGATTCCTAGTGATGAGTAGTATTTCTCTGATGTAGTCTGAATCAATGACTCCTCCTTCAATCATAATTTCGCTTCTTGCCAAACTGCTTCTTATCTTGAGGATCCCAACATGATCCTTTGGGATGGTCATCTCCAGGCCAGTTGCAAATAGAGTAGTTGTCTGGGGTTCAAGTACAGTTTCTTTTACTGTAGTAATATCCATTCCAGTTACATTTTCTGATTTGTATTCTGGCAGGACTGCATCAGGGTGAATCTTCCGGATTTTGACCTTGATTTCTTCTTTGTCATCACTGTTCTCCAGAAGGGCTAGTGGTTCATCATCTTCCTCCTCCTCCTTTTCCTCTTTGGCTTGTTCCTTGAGGGTCTTCTCTCTTCTTTGGTGGTAGATCTCCTTGATTTTGCCAGTGCACTAGTAGCACTCATTGACATGCTCCATACAGTACATTTGGATCCCATGTGGGCAGACTCCTTGTAGTGCATATCCTTCTGCGATCTTCTTGTACCATTCTTTTTCACTCATTCATCCAACTTTCTTCTTCTTTTTCTGTGTGGTCACCATGTAAGCTTCTTCTTGCTTGTCTTTCTCTATCTCAGAGAGCACTCCTTTATTGACATTGATGGGAATTCACATCTTCTGACCTTAGTAGATAATCTGCATCTTCTAAGCATTCAGGTCAATTATTGCTCTGGCTTTGTGAAGCCACTGGTTGCTAATAAGAATGTCATAGTTGGTTGCATTGGTTACTATCACATCCACTGGAATAGTTGTTCTTCCAAACTTGATGGGAACATCTCGGATTTTTCCCAAAGGGGTGGCTCTTGTACCATCTGCTGTAATAAACACCAACTTGGTTGCTTCTTTGACCTCCCATCCCAGGTGGTCTACTGCCTTCTTGCTGAGGAGGCATTCTCCTGCTCCTATATCTATAATGGCTTCAAAGATTCTGTCTTTGATTTGGCAGGTTGTATAGGCAGAAGTCTTGCAGTTGTCTTCACTTTCTTCTCCAGAGTTTTCTTGGACATTATTGGCTTCAGTTATCTTCCAACCCTGCTCCTTGGTTGTTTCAGCAAGTCCAAATCTCATTTGCTGTCTAAATGTAGGAATTTCTGCAAGCTGGCCAAAGGTTGCATTGACTTTTTATTGGCTGAGATTCTGGAAGATATCCTACTTGAAGATCTTGGTTTTGTGAAGCTTCTTCTCTTTTTCTCCTTTGCTAGCTGGAGTGGTTCCTTGGATAATATCTTGGACTGCCTGTTCAAGCTCTATATCTTGATCCATTTCTTTGGCTTGGCTTTCCATGGCTATTTCCATCTGTTTTTCCACTGGGTTCTTCTTGGGTCTTCCTGGTAGTCTCTTGTAGAGTTCCTTGCGAACATCCTTCTTGGTAGTCTATATAGGATAGGCCTCCTATTCTTTGTCTGACTCTCCAATTTCCTTGAAGGTAATAATTTTGGCCTGTTCCTTATTTTTAGTAGCATTGCTTGGCTGGGCCTTGCACTTAGTTTCACTCATACATTCATATGAGTAGTGGCCTTCTTCTCCATAGCTATAGCAGGTACCTTTCTTCTTATCTAAGGTGGCAGCAAACTTCTGAATTGGGCAGCAATCTCTTCCTCTAATTTCTTTTACTACATCTCCTAGGTGAGCAGTCATTTCAGTGAACTGCTTGGCAAGCTCCTCTATGGGGTTGCTATTTCTCTACTGCTCTGTAGCTCTCATTTGAGGTGTGTTTCAATTGATCATTATGGTGGGGATCATACTGGTTGCCTTGGGTGCTTCAATTCTAACTCCAGTGACTCTTTCCATTGTGTGGTCTTGTGGATGTCTGGCTATCCAATACCACTGAGCATAGGTGACCTTTTGTGGCAGATCCAGAACTACTAGTGATGAGCAAATGGCCATAGCTATCTCTGGGTAGACTCCTTTCATGAAGCTTGCTTTGGCTACTTGATCTCGGATAGCATCAGCATAATCTGCGAGGATTATCTGATATCAGATTCGGGTGTAAAATGTGTTTGGATCCTTGCTCATTCCTTGGCATATTGTATTGAGCTGATCCTTCAGGGCTTACTTAATCTCATCTGTATAATAGGTGTTTTGGAGCCAGGTCTTCTGTGCTATCAGTATGGTATCAGCATCATTTCCTGTATGGGTTGTAGCTGTGAATGCTGCTCTGGCAGAACCTCATAGACTAAAGGGTATGAGGACTACTTGCTGTACTGCTATCAGCATTCTTACAGCAGCATACTGCTCGAAATCATCAATGAAGGTGATGATTGATTCATCTGAGGTATATCTATGGAATATTGGTGATCTCATATCCATCTTGTCTTGGTATCTTGCCTCGGTTTGTATGGTTGTTTGGGTGGTGGCAGTTGTTCATTGTTCAGCTTGAAAGTGAGAGATTCATCTTGAATCACCAGCCAATGGGCACCAAGTTGTAACATAGCAGACACTTAACCTTTGAAGTATATCGGATTTCTGTATCTTGAAAACTTGCTCTTCTTCAACTCCGCAGAGTCCTCAGGATGTAGGGATGGGTGAGTTCGAAGTGTATCTGCCCGCAGGCTTACTAGTTCCTTTGCTTTCTCTTTACTTGAACTATTTTGATCTGAGGTTTATTCACTCGAAGATACTGGGTTATTTATACAAGTTTGCTAGCTATAAGGTGGCTAAGTAGTGAGTCATTTTCTGCAAGTATTGAATCTTTTAACATCTGCTAGGATTTCACTGATTGCAAACATTCTAACATCTCCTAAATTTTTGCGAATATTAAAGTTTCTGTACTTTGCAGAATATGACTGCTATTTATAAGGCTAAACTATATTGGGAATTGGATTCAGGTACTATGATCAAATGTCTAATTCCCCTGTTTTATATTACTAATTTGGATCAGCCATCACACTATATATATATTTATAATTTTCAATAATGCTACTTCTCTATTCTTATCAATCTTATACTCTTCTACCTCTAGCAGAGCTACTATCAACTTATTCTATAGCTTACATACTATCTTTTCTTCTCTTAAGACAGATCTCTAATATGCCTTACTGATAACTCAGAAGTTGATCTCTTCCAACTCATTAGTAGTGATATTCATTAGTATCTTCTATAGTCATCTCTTACTATCAATCTTCTCCTTCTTTAGATCTAATCTCTGTCTCTCTATCTCTCAACCCTCTTTGGTATTTACTCTTATTAACTTATTCTAGTCCTCCTCTAGCATATTTTGCAGCTCATTCCCTCTTCTACTGTTAGAACCTCATACTGGACATGAGTCTCATCTACTATTACTACATCTTCTATCACTATATTTTGCCTTTAAGCTATACTCACCTCTGAGTTCTCTTTCTATTTTGCTTCCATTTTTCCAGCTCAGATACTGACTCTCAAACTAGCTATATATCTCAGTAGTCTTTATTACTTTTGGACCCCTCTTCAAGTCTGCTAACAAATTCTTCTACCACTGTCTTCCTTTATCTCTCTCCTATATATTTCAGTTTAGATATACCCTCATATCATTAATAATCTCTATTATAGTCTTAATCTCAAACTCTTTCTATATCAACTGTCTCCTCTCTACTACTTTTAGCCAGATTCTCCAATACCTCTAGCAAATTCTTCTTCTTCTCTAGCATTCTCTTCACTTTTAATATCTTATACTCTACCAGGTTTCACTTTAGTACTACTGACCAGTCTTTCTCTTTTTCTATATTCTTCTTTTCTGTCAGCCTTATCTAGATATCCATATTACTCATTCTGAACTCTATACTCTCTCAAACCCTGAATCTGGTATCTACTATATCTCTCTACTCCTTAATAGTATTGATAATCAGCTTTCCAGTCTTCTTTTTTTTCATTATAGAAATATTAGCTACTACTAACTAAACTATCTGAGGGTTTTAGCATAAATATCTCACTATAGAAAATATTACTTCTCTGACCACCACCCTCTTCTCTAGTACTTCTAGCATCAAATTCTCTTTCTCAAAACCTACCTTAACTCTCTCAAGCTTCTTCAGAAACTTTACTAAAACTACTCTTTTTATCTTCTAAGCTAGTAGCCCTAGAACTAGTTTCACTAAGCTCTCAAAGTATAGTATGACTATAAATTCTAATACTAATTTTTTGAGTAATAGTACTGCTATCAGATCTGTTATACTATTAGCTAAGTCTCTAGGCCTTGTACTACTCTCCAGCTTAGTCCTTTTATCAGCTATTATATTTGGATTTTTTTTTCCAAATTAGCAGTCACTCTCTCATCAGTAGTCTCTCTTCTCTTCTCAGTTACTACTTCACCAGTTCTGCTACTATAGTTACTCAGAGCAGCCCCTCTAGGCTCCTCAGTCAGTACTTCCTCTTCTCTCCCTACAGCTATCTATCTAGTTCTACTAACTAATTCTCAGTCTTAACCTTATCAGTAAAGCTTATTTTCTCAGCTCTCTATCTTTCAGTACTAGGTCTCTCATCTCTGCCAACTCTATATCTACCTAAACAAGAGCTCAAAAGACCTATACTCAAGTCATAACTCCTCTCTACATGCTGTTAGTCAAATGCACTAGAGCTACTCTATCAAACATACTCTTTAGAACTAGTATCTTAATAAATTGAATTAAAGATTCAATTTAATTTGATTCAAATTGAATCAAAGATCTAATTTAATTTGAGATTTAATTCAAACTTTTTTTTTGAAATATAATAACTTGATAAAAACATGTCCAAATTTAATGATCTTTAGTTTGTTAAATTTAGACATATTCTTATCAAGTTATTATATTTTAAAAAATAGTATTTAAATTGAACCCTTAATTCAATTCAAATTTAATTTAATTTGAACTTTATTTAAATTGAAAAATCTCCAATTCAATTTGATTCAAATGACTCTTAATTTTATTTGATTTGAATTGATTCAATTTGTTTGAAAGCACTACTCAGAACTTTAAATTAATGATATAATCTTAGTATATTTCTCTAAAAAAACTACAAATATTATAGATAGAAGTTTATATATAATTTAAGTAATAGCTGAGAAAGGTATGACATATAGGTATTATAGTATTGGTCTGATGATCTAATCCTGATGAATAGATAAGTCTGATTTATATATTATTAGAATGAAGATATATAATACTACTCTTATATAGCTAGAATAGTAGAACTACTAGTTCTCTTTATAGTCTAAGAATAATGGAGGGGTAGCACTTAGAGTAGGAGTGGAAGAGGGTTTTTGCCTATATAGTCTAGATTCTTTTCTAATAAAAATCTACAGAGACTTAATTCTATTTAAAATTTATTATAATACATATATAATCTAAATAATACTCTCAAATAAATTAAATTAATTCAAATTAAATTGAATTGAGGGTTATTTGAATTGAATCAAATTGAGTATCCAATTCTAACTCTATTTTTTGAAATATAATAACTTGATGAAAATACATCTAAATTTAATTATCTTTAGCTTGTTAAATTCCTCTTATATATATAAGAGAATCCAACAAGCTAAATATTATTAAATTTGGATGTATTTTCATTATGTTATTATATTTTAAATAATTGAGTTCAAATTAAATCTCAAATTAAATTAGCCTTTGATTTGATTTGAATTGAATTGAATCAGATTTTTGATTTAATTTATTGAGAGCATAAGATCTAAATTAGAGATAAATTAAAAAAATAGATATTTGATTATTATATTTAAATCTAATCTTAAATATATTATAATATAATTATAATATACATATTGTCACATAGTGGTCACTGAGTCCTTCAAATATGTCAGATTCTTTTCAAGGTATATTTCTTAGACTATTTTTTTTTTTTTTTTTTTTTTTTTTTTTTTTTTTTTTTTTTTTTTTTTTTTTTTTTT
>RBNI01001570.1:0-21841 GCA_003990745.1 Jimgerdemannia flammicorona | reverse complement strand
GGGCTTTCTTTTCTGCTGAGGAGGGCTGTTGCTGCCCCTGGTTTGGTTGCTGACTTGGTCCTGCTAAGTTCTCCACTGTAGATAGCTGGGTTCTTGAGCCAAATGGTCAAGTCTTTTGAAAACTTTCTCAGTTGAGCCCCCAAAATGTGGCATTCGATTTGTATAACTAAAGGTTCAAACACTGTTCAATGGTGCCACTTGTGTGAAGCGCGCGATGTATAACTGAAGGTGTTGGTGAGGTTTGCGGGTCGATGGTCACATGACAGGTCATTCAATTCGTATGGTGGAGGCTCGGGGCGAATTACTTCTTGAACGTATGCGGTTCGGGTCATTTGATATGTCGGTAATTGATAATAGCGGGACTTCGATTGTTCAACGGTGGTGACTCAGGACGTTGATGGCTCAATTGTTTAGTGGAAAAGGGCGGCGATTATACTGGCTAAGTTTCCTGGCAGCAATTAACTTGGCGGCAAACTTGAATTTATGCGGCGATGGTTCGTGGCGCAGCGGTCGGTTAAATCGGAAGACGGCTGTCGTACATTTGGTTACTTGTTTAACTTGGGGATGTGTGGAATGGCGACGGAATGGCGGTCATTCTGGGTGTCGGTCTTGTATCTTGGTCTTGTTTCTTGGGTTCCTTGGGTTTTTCCAGGTCTTGAATCTTGAATGGTGGTCGAATGCGCGGTGGTCTTGAAACTTTGAATATTCGTAGTGGTCGATTTCCTTAACTTGGCGGCGGTTTTCCTGGCAGCTTTCCTTAGCAGCGGTTCTTGAACAAGAGTTTTCCTTGGCTCTTGGAGTCTTTTCCCAAAGTTTCTCAAAAACTTAAGTTGGTATTATCTTATACTAGACTTCTGCATCATTCAGATAAAAGACCAATGGACTGAGGTTTATTCACTCTAAGATATGGGGTTACTTATACAAGTTTGCTAGCTATGGGGGGGGGGCGCGACTAAGGCTAAGGTATACTACGTTGTGGCAAACTTTGCTATGTTATTGGCTTGCACGATGTGAGGTGCAGGCTATTGTTTACTATGGATTGGGTTGTAGGGGATGGCAATGCTGGATTCGGACTTGCTGACAAAATGCTGAAAATGGTGGTACTGGATAGCAACGCTGGATTTGGACTTGCTGACAAAATGCTAAAAACGGTAGTACTGGATAGCAACGCTGGATTTGGACTTGCTGACAAAATGCTGAAAACGGTGGTACTGGATAGCAATGCTGGATTCGGACTTGCTGACAAAACACTGAAAACGGTGGTACTTTCTAGAGGAAATAGTACCCTTCATCCGCAGCGGGCAAATCTTGCTGGGTTAAGATTTCTTCTTCATCATACCTCTCCTCAAAAGGGGGAAGCACCGGCCAAGAGGTGAGGGGGTAGAAGAGTGGCCAGTCATCTTCAACAACATTCTCCAACCCTTGAACAGCTTGAATGCGGACAGAGGACTGGTAGACTCTCTGTTGCTCCTCTTCTTCTTCTGAAAACTCGTCAGTTTCAGTGTCAGAGGGGGTTTCTTCAGGGGCAGGGTCTTGGAGTTCTTGGGCTTCTTCTTCAAAGACAGGGACTTCTTGGGCTTCTTCTTGATTCAGTTCCCAAATGATGAGATGTGAATTGTGGCTGACAGGGTAGTGGGTGGTTGGGGTAGTTCCAACGGGTACTTCTATGGTAATGGGTAGACCTTCAAATATCTCCATAAGACTCATTAGGTGACCTTGATGGTTGTCTCAGAGTGGGGTGGTGTGGAAACCTGGCTGAGTGGGTTCGGTTTGTTGGCTTCCTACAGTGACACAGTTGCTGCCAGTAGAGTTGGCTACTTCAGATTCTATCCAGTCAGCATCTTCAGTTGAAAGGCGGGAGAGGCTGCCAGCTGTTACTCCTTGCAAGTGTGCTATGGCCCAGGGAATATGGCAGAAGATTTGGTGGACATGGAGGGCTCTCTTAATTAGCTGGCTAGTGGTTATCATTTCGGTAATGAGGCCTTCCCGGTTGTCTTCTTGAGTCTCATTGCAAAGGCGGTGTCCGATTTCGTAGTCATGCCAGAGAGTCATTCGTTCAGTAGTGTCTTTGAGCTGCTGGGTCATTATATACCAGTAGTTGATGAAGTGTCCAAGGTCCTCGGTGTAGAAGTTCAAGTGTTCAGAAGTATCTGGGTGCCAGATGGCCTTCTTGATAGCTTCAAAGATCAGGGTCTTTGGGCCAGGCAAAGGGGTAGAGCAGCGGGAAGTCTGGTTGGATCGGCGGATGGGAGGCATTGTGTGATGGGTACTTGGTTCTTTGGTGCTGATCCCTGAGGCGGAGTATGGTTCCTTAAATAACATGGTCTTCATTTTGGCTCAGATCATCTTGTCTTCTTTTGGGATGATCACCTAATGGGTCAGGCTGTCTATTTGATTATTATGCCATTATGTCGTCTGATCTTAGTAGTCACCGGTACTCCGTTATCAATTGCGTACGTCACAGTATATATAGCCACACTAAGATTACCACTAAGCTGGCCTGCTATATACTCTACCAATCTGCTCAAAGAACCTCAGATCATAGCTGCCATTGCTGTACAGACCATGTTATGCTTGTGTATAGTTTGCTCTTCAATGGTACTTCTAAAGTTTTGGTAGAGGTACAGAATCTTATATATCTGTAACAGTTCTAGTTTCTTTAAGAGAAAGCAGCTAAATCTGGAAGTCCTGATTGGCTTAAAGTAGCTTGAAGAGATACTTAAAGATTCAAGTGTTCTCAAAGGATTTCTAAGAGAAAATATTCTGAGCTTTATTCAGGTAGAGAATAAGGATATTTATACATGATCTGAAAGAAAGATCCAGAAGAATCTTAGAAAGAAAGAGAAATGCCAAGAAATAGGTTCTTGGCAAAGCTGACTAATACTATTCTACAATGTTCTGAAAGATTCCATAACTAGCTAAGATAAGATGCTTAGTACCAAGGAAAGACAAGAATGTTCTGGTGGTGTCTGGGCACTAAGAGAAGGTTTCTAAGCAAGTAGAAGGTGATGGAACATAGTAGAATATTTAAGAAATGATAAGAAAAGACTAACTAAAAGATGCAAAAATATACTAAGACTAAATATAACTATAAAATTGTTACATCCCTCCCTCCTTAAGAACTAACATCCTCATTGAGTTCTTAAGTAACACAAGACTAGATATACTTAATCAAAATTTCTCAAACTTAAATTGGTGCATTGGCAGAGATTGGCCATCCTCATATAGAGCAGAGGACCTATTACCAGACTAACTAACTGAGAGGGGTTTGAACCCAGCTAGTAGCTTTATTTCAGTGGACTTCTTATTCATTAAATATTCTGCTGGTTCTGGGGTCCCAAAGTAAACTTCTGGTGCATAAGGTACTGGTTATTACCATAGGTTGTTGATAATCCAAAAAAGTTACTACAGAGATTGAGTAATATGTTTTGCCTTGAAGTCTTGAACTAGATCTTGAGAGTTCTTGAGATTGACTAGTAGTTCCTAGATAGTATCATATTTGGAATAATCCATCTACTTAACTAGGTATTCAGGATGATAGTAGCAAATTCATTTGTCAAGGATTTTCTCAACTTCATACTCAATATGGTCTTTGATAATCACAGGAGCAGAAGGCATAGGAATTCGACCAGGGTAGGGTAGTGACTGGTTTCAGATCTTGAGGTATAATATATGAAAGACTGAGTGTACTCTTATGGTTTCAGGTAGCTTGAGATGATAGGAGGATACAGAGACTTGTTCAATAATCTTGAAAGGTCTGATATACTTAGGTTGGAACTTATTTGAAGAGCAGTTGACTTGAGATTGTATCTTGAGGTTCTCAGTAGACAGTAGGACTTGATCTCCAATAGTATAAGTGATATCATGGTATTTCTTATCAGCATACTTGGCTTGATGCTGTTGAGCCTTCTGAAGATTCACAGTAGCAATCTTGAGTAGTTTGTCCATTTTGTCTATAAGGTTCTTAGTGGTTGGGACTTGTATTTGACTAGTTTTCTTGAAAGAGAATAGACTTATAGGGGTCTCAGAATCTTGACTGTAGAGTAACTGAAAAGGAGAAAGACCAGTAGATGATTGGACAGCATTGTTGTATACAAACTCCACATAAGTCAGGTAGATGTCCCAATCATCTTACTTATAAGAAATATAGTTTCTAAGTATTTGTTCTAGAGTTCTATTCATGCACTTGGTTTGTCTATCAGTTTGTGGGTAAAAGACAGTAGATATAGCCAATTGGATTTCCAGAGTCTTGAAGAGGGTTTGTCAGAAGTGACTGGTAAACTTGGGGTCATGATTGCTAACAATTACTTAGAGTAGACCATAGTGACAGAAGATGGACTTAAAGAAGATTCTTGTAATCTCAGGTGCAGTAGCATTGGTAGTAGTTGGTTCAGTAACCATAGTCTTGGTTAGGTGGTCAACAAATATGATGATAGCATCAGTACCAGATTGAGTTCATAGTAGTTGAGTTACAAAATCCATAGTGACTTGCTCAAACTTCTTAGTAGGAATTAGTAGTGGCTATAGCAAACCAGCAGATGCTTGGTTAGTAGACTTGTTGCACTAACATAGATCATAGCTGACAACATAGTTCTTGATTTCCTTACATATTTGGCCAATAGTAGTAGTATTGGATGTTCTTGACAGTCTTCTCAATTCCCAGATAACCAGCAAGAGGAGAGTCATGGTGTTCTTGCAAAACCTTATAGCATAGGTTCATGTTTTCAGGTAGATAGACTTGGTCTTAATGATAGATTAGGTTGTTCTCAACAGTATATATATCCTTGAGTTAATTCAAGAAAACTTTAGTGGTAACTGTGTCTTCTTTATAAGCTTGCCTGATTTGGTCTAAGAATTCTGATGCCAAGGTGACTTGTATGATTGTGATAAGGTTTGGGTATCTTGATAAGGTATCTGGTACTACAAGTATCTTGCCAGGCTTGTAGATGATTGTCAGATTGAAGGTTTGAAGCTTGAGGCTCTACTTGGCTTGTAGATGTAATAGAGTAGGTTGGGTGTTGATATATTTGAGGGATTGATGATCAGTAATGACATCAAACTCAATACCTTTTAGATAGCATTGCTAGTGATCTAGTATATATATTATGGCTAGTAGTTCCTTCTCATGAGTAGCTAGCTTTTATTCAGCTAGGGCCAGCTTGCAGGACTTGAAAGCAATAGGGCAATGTCCTTTGCCATCTTCTTGTGATAGGACTACTCCAATAGTGAAATTTGACACATTAGTAGTGACCATAAATTTTAGGCCTTGATCTGCATTATGTAGAACTAGAACATAGATCAGATAGTTCTTGAGTTCTTGAAAGACTTGTTGACAGAAGAGGTCCCAGGTATAGGGTACATAGTGGTCTGAGTGTGGGGCCTTCCTCATGAGGTTAGTCAGTGGCTTGATAATACTAGAGAAGTTTTTGACAAAGTAGCAATAATAGCCAGCTAAACCAAAGAAGGATTAGAGTTCTGTGAGATTTGATAGAATGGGCCATTCTTCAATTACTTCTATCTTATGTGGGTCTACTTGAATTCCTTGTGCAGAGATAATGTGGTCAAGGTATTCGACTTGTTTCTTAAAGAATTCACACTTCTTGAGCTTGGCGTAAAGCTTGTGTTTTTACAGAATCTCTAGGACAATTCAAATGTATTTGAGGTGTTCTTCTTTAGTTGTATTAAAGATCAGAATATCATCAAGATATACCAATAGAAAAATAAATAGTTGGTTCTTGAATATCTTATTCATCAGAATCTAGAATATAGTGAATATATTGGTGAAACCAAATGCTAAGACCAGGAATTCATAGAGTCCAAAGGAGGTCATGAATGCAGTCTTGGGAATGTCTTCTGGCTTGATTCAGATCTGGTGGTATCCTGACATGAGGTCTAACTTGGTGAAGTATTTGGCATTCTTGAGAGTATCAAAGATTTGATCAATCAAGGGTAGTAGATAGTAGTTCTTAAGAGTGAGTTTGTTGAGTGCATGATAGTCTATGTATATTTACAGGGTACCATCCTTCTTCTTGATAAATAAGACTAGTGATGTAAGAGGGTTGCTTTTTAAGATAACTGTTACGTAGTTCTGGAAGGGTTTTCTGGAAGTTCTGGATATTCTGGAAGACTGTTTTCTTATGGTCAAGATCAATTTCATATAGAGTATGTCCTCTATGCTTATTGATTTCAAGATCGGGTTGACATCTCAACCAAAGTCCTTTTTCAGACTAGTTCTGGATATTCAGGATTTTCTGTATTTCAGAAAGTTCAAGAAACTAAGACCAGCTTAGTTGAATTGGCATATTGCTGCAGATAATACCTAATTAGGAAATTTCATAATGAGGTTAAGAGTGAGATCTAACAGGGAGTGGATTTACTTAAGAGTGGTTTGTGGGTTATTAAATAGGTTTATTTGCTATTCATGATATTGCTATACTAGGAGTAGTTGTATAAAGAGGTATTTATAAGGAAGTATTCAGGATTATTCTTGTGTGTTCGAGTCTGAGATTCTGAGGTCTGGGGGAGGGAATATTTATACTAGTGAGGGGCTATCTGAACTATACTAGATATGAATGTAGCACTTAGTACCTTGCTGAGTCAGAATGCAGTCACATAGTACAAGTGTGATCTGATATATCAAGAGATCATCTGACTGCTAAGCTATTTATAGGTTTAGATGCTGTCTGTAAGAGGGTTGCTTTTTTAGAATAACTATTACATAGTTCTAGAAGGGTTTTCTAGAAGTTCTGGATATTCTGAAAGACTGTTTTCTTATGGTCAAGATCAATTTCATATGGAGTATATCCTCTATGCTTATTGATTTCAAGATTGGGTTGACATCTCAACTAAAGTCCTTTTTTGGACTAGTTCTGGATGTTCAGGATTTTCTGTATTTCAAGAAGTTCAAGAAACTAAAACCAGCTTAGTTGAATTGGCATATCGCTGCAGACAATACCCAATTAGGAAATTTCGTGACGGGGTTAGGAGTGGGATCTAACAGGGAGCAGATTTACTTAAGAGTGGTTTGTGGGTTATTAAATAGGTTTATTTACTATTCATGATATTGTTATACTAGGAGTAGTTGTGTAAAGAGATATTGTGGGGAAGTGCTCAGAAGTTGTATTCAGATTGTTCAGGTCTGTTTAAGTCTGAGATTCTGAGGTCTGGAGGAGGGGATATTTATACTAGTGAGGGGCTATCTGGACTATGCTAAATATGGATATAGCACTAAGTGCCTTGCTGAGTTGGAATGTAGTCACATAGTATAATAGTGATCTGACATGTCAAGAGATCATCTGACTGCTGAGTCAGTTCACAGTCACATTGTACAAGGCTAATCTAACTATACTATGACTGCTAAGCTATTTATAGGTTTAGACGCTGTCTGGGTAGTCTTTGATGACATCACTATTAATGACATCATTGCTGACAAAGTCTGAGCAGTTTTCTGACTTCTAATATCATTAGTTTCAAGGTGTTGTCACTTCTATCTCTTGCAAGATTAAGGCTGTCCTTGGTGGCAGTGGTTGTATAAGGATAACAGGTCTTGGTTCTCTTTTTTTTTTGGTCTGCTGGCACATTTGCAAGGACTGGCCATTTTTGTCTAAGGCAAGGGCTCCCAATGTTATGGCTGGGGGTTCAAACCTCTCGAAAATAATATTTTCTGTAATCCGAGGCAATTTCTAGTAGTAATATCTGTCATGTGGATGGCTTGAGATTGGTTTCGACATTGTCAGCTTTCTTGAGTTCAGATGAAGCATCTGTTACTCTCCAATGAAGGTGATACAGATAGAGTGAATAGAGTTATTCAAATGTGTTTTGCTTTTGCTAAGTAATGAGGTCTTGTATAGTCGTAGTGTATCTTGGTCTTGAGTTGATAAGTACAGTTCATGAACCTTTTGGTAGATGAGATAGAGTTCTTCTTATCTCAATTTGAGTTTGGTACTTTCAGTTTTCTTTTATAATAGTACAGTATACCAAACTAGTTATAACAGTTCAGAGTCAATCTTATAATTGTAGTACTTCTTCTAGTATTCTTGTATCTTGGTGGTGAGTTCTTGTATTTGCTGGCATATTTCGTGTAACCAGATGATCTCTTGTTTTGTAGTCTCGCATATGGTTTCCAAATTAGTTCTGAGGATGCCATGCGATTTTGGTGGCTTAGAGGTTGTGCGCTTACACTGTCTGGGTAGTCTTCGATGACATCACCATTGATGACATCATCTCTGATGAAGTAGTTATCTAGGAAGAGTGGTTCACAGATTACTTCTCCTTATTCACTGAGATAATAATATATTGGAACTTCATCACCATCCCACAGAATAGCATTATTTGTCTTATATGCTGGATAAGATGTTGGTGGGTGAAGGAGGGGTGCAGGGTTGTAGTAAGCTGGCAGCTGTGGTTTATGATGCTCATACTCAGGTGGTGGAGTAGTTGGTTCAATCTCAAGGATTGTCTGGAGGTACAGGTTGTATTCTCTGATCTCTTCATTGTAGTTGAAGTAATCAGAGGTGAACATGGATTGGTATTTGTGCCAGTGATCATTGTCCCAATAAGTCTCATATGTAGTTATGAACTATTGTAAGTTCATCAGCAAGGTTGGCAGTGTGATCAGGGTTGGCAGAGATCCTTGGCTTGAGGTCATGTCGGTATCAGAGAGATCATTGTCTTCTACTTTATCTTCATCAAATCAGATTATATCATAGACATCTTTCATGGCATATCCAACTTAAGACATTTGCAGGATATAGTTATTGGGATAGAGAAAGGTTCTGTCTGTAGTCTGAATGTATTCGAGATACTTGTAGTTGAGTTCTTATATCATATCGTCAATTTGGCCATAGGACAGAGTAGCAACCATTTTGCTGGTGGTAACTTGGAGGCAGGGAATAAAGGTGCTGTACTCATAAAAGAGTTCTTGGTATTTGCGGGCAATGAGTTTCTGGTGTTGAGACATCTGGGTAATGTCTATATCATGGTGGTGTTCAACTATATCTTCTAGGAGGTGGCTGATCTGGTAGTAGCTTGAGATTTATCTGATTCAGTGGACCTTGTTGAGTATAGTGCTCCAAATGAGTCAATTCGAATCAAATCCAGATTCGATTTGTCACATGATGGTTTGATCTGAATCTCAAATCTGAAGCCATCCAAATCAACTCAGATTAATCTAAATTGCCCCATCTGAATCACCCTATCCAAATCACCCATCTGAACCACCCTAATCCAAATTACTCAATCTGAATTACTCAATCCAAATCACTTAATCTGAATCACTCAATCTGAATCACTTAATCTGAATCACTCAATCTGAATCACTCAATCCAAATCACTCAATCCAAATCCTCCAATTTGAATCCTCCAATTCAAATTCTTCAATTCAAATTCTCCAATCCAAATCTGAATCTGAATCCTTCAACTGAATCCTCTAATCTAAATCCTCTACATGACTCATATACCAGACGTATCTACAATACAATACATACACAATACATACATATGCACATACAAACACGTAAACACATATGTCGATAGATCAGTCTTCAACAGTTCACAGTACCAATGATACTTCAAGTCAAACATCCCTGATAGCTCCACACCTTCCATGCAATCCTCACTCCGAAATCTGGCAATATTGTGCTAAGATAAGAGATGATGTTGTTTGTAATTATTGCAGGTAAAAAATTAAGACATACCTATTGACTCATTTGACACACACATGATATTGTTTCATCCACTTCCATAAACTGTACTAGCCAGAAGTTCAAAATGCTTGGTGGTACAACCTTGAACATGAATCGATATATAAAAGACAAGTACTCTGACAAAATCAAAAAGAACACAGAGACAAATAAAATCGACATCCAAGCTGTGGTGGGTACATTTATCCGATTGCCCAATCATTTCTGTACCAATAATGCTATTTAATCAAAAATATTTAGCCATACTCTTCAGCAGAATTTCGAAATCAGCTCATTCGCTGGATTGTGTGCACAGACCAGCCATTCACAACCATCGAGAGTGATCAATTGCATAGTATCTTTGGCCTTCTCAAGCATGATTTATATTTGCCAAGTGTCAATACTATTCACAAAGATGTCCTGAAGGCCTATAGGAAGGAGCATGACAATCTCCGCCAGACACTTCAGGTAAAATAAGAGCAGCACCATGACCTTTGCAAGCTGAATTATATAAAAGAGCTCACCAAATTAACCTTACATTCAATAAGCAGAATTTGGCAGGCAAAATTTTGTTTACGATCAACACATGGACATCCCCCAATGCAATTTCATTTCTGGGCATTACTGGTCATTAGATTGACCTTGATTGGCAGCTTAAATCTCTTACCCTTGACTTTGTCAAACTTGCTGGCCCTCATTCTGGAGACAATATCGCAGATGCTTTTATTAGTTGTATCCGGGAGCTTGGGATCACAACCAAGGTAAAAAAAGGGGGACTTGCTATCAGATCAGCATTTTGAGAGAGGTCCTTAAATAAAACAGATTTTGTTGGTTATTTATTTTTGCATAATTCGCCAACTGAATATTTCAAGTACAGATTTTGGCCATTACAATGGACAATGCCACAAACAACTCAACATTTTTCCAAGTTTTAGTGGCCAGCCTCAAACAGAAAAATGTGACCTTTAATACAGAAAGCTGCCATGTATGATATCAGGCCCACATACTGAACCTTACTATTCAGGACTATCTTATGTATATAGACAAAACATCTGAGAGAGGAGGGGCTTTGAGTATAATTTTCAAGCTGCACAAACTGGTTGTGTCAGTCTGATCATCCCCACAATGACGAGACAAATTCACTGCACAGTGTAGGACAATCAGTTTAGCCCCAAAAGAGCTTATATTGGATGTCTGTATGCATTGGAACTCAACATTTGCAATGATCCAGCACATGCTGGAGTTTGCTGTGGTATGCATTCTTTTTTTCTTTGGTTGGCTGAAGCAACTGTTTCAGATAATGGAAGATTTATTTAAAGGAAAAAAAAAAAAAAAAAGCCAATAGATTCATTGATAGCTGCCGACAAGGAAATACAGGCTGAGGCTCTAGGTGAAAGCAAGTGGGACATACTTAGGAATATTATCAGAGTTTTGAAAGTAAGTGATAATTACTCTGGCTCCATACTCGTTTTGTCTACCTCTGCACAATACAATACCTCACCACATATAACTGCCAGTGTTTCGACAATTGTATGAAGGATATAGTCAAACAAACAACCCCAACAATAAGCTCTGCAATACCAGTATATAACCTTCTGATTGACCAGCTAGAGGACAAGCTCGAGGACAGACTGGAGGGTTGCAGTAATTTGTAGTTAAGCCCAGATCAGAGAGATGCTGTGGAGGTGGCTCTAAGCAAGCTCAGAAAGTACTACTCCCAAACAGATACTGCCATATACTCAATCAGTACAGATATGTTGATGTTGGCATATGGCTGTTGCCCCTTCCAAAATAGAGGAAACCCCACAAAAACTCACTCTCCTTTTCTCTGAACAGTGCTGGACCCATGCTTAAAGCTACAATACTATAAAGATCAGGGCTGGGAGCAGCACTTCATTGAGAGAACTAAGTAGGCCATAATCGAAGTGTACCAGAAAAACTACACACCACTGCAAGGTTCTGGCTGAAGTCTGGACGAATATACTGGGGAATCCCTCCTGTTCCACATTTACTTCAGCAGAAAGAGGAAGAGGGAGCCATCAGTAGAAGAGCTGCCATTAATAGATGAACTTACCATTTACCTCACCAGTGACCACATGGTCCTGCTGGAGGGCATGGAGGTACTCAACTGGTAGAAGGTGGGTTGTCAGGTGGGCATTATCAGACAGGCATTGGGCCAATTTAACCCACCAATCTAACTACTGCTCTACCCACCAGGGCATGCAGCTGCATCAAACGGACTTCCCCAGCCTGTATAGTATGGCTCGGGACTACCTGGTGATTCCTGCCTCCAGCACTCCCATTGAGTGGGTGTTCTCAGATAGGATGGACCTCATTGCCCCAAAGAGGTGTGTACTGAATGCTGAGACAATCTAGGTGTGTATGTGTCTGAAGTCTTGGTGGGGCTTGGGCCACTAAAATTCGGTGGGTCTATAGATAAGTTGGTTGGCCTTGTGGAATATTTAATACCTTTCAAATTAATATCTTTCAAAATAATAAAAAAGGAAAAAAAAACCTAAGGACTCGGCCTGGAGTTTGTGGCCCAAGTGGGGTGGGGTTGGCAGTAGCAGCGGAGGAAGCGCACAATATTTGCAGCCCTTAGCCAGCAGCGAGGGGCAGCCCCAAGCTGCTAGTGCCCAGGTCAGTGGGCAGGTCGGTGGGTCAGCAGAGGGAGTACGCAAAATTTGCGGCCCTCTGCTGATAGCAAGGGGCAGCCCCAAGCCGCAAGTGTCCAGGTTGGGGGGGTAGATGGGGGGAGCACACAAAATTTGCGGCCCTCCGCCAGCAGCAAGGGGCAGCCCCAAGCTGTCAGCACCTAGATCAGTGAGTGGGGTCGGTTGGCAGGTTGGCAGGCATGGGGTTGGCGGAGGGAGCATACAAAATTTGCAGCCCTCCACCAGCAGCAAGGGGCAGCCCCAAGCTGCAAGTGTCCAAGACAGGCGAGGCAGGCAGAGGGAGCATGCAAAATTTGCGACCCTCTACCAGCAGCGTGGGGGCAGCTCCAAGCCACCAAGGAGTCCAGGGTGGAGGGTACTTCTGGCAGTCAGAGGGTGCTTCTGGTAGTCGGAGGGCGTTTCTGGTGGTCAAAGTTGCCGGTTCAGGTCCCACAGGCACCCTGGCCCTGCGCTACAGCACCATACTAGCAGTACTACAGAGCAGGGCCAAGGGACTGATAGGGCCCTATATAATGGCTAAGCTAGTGCTACATAAGATGCACCTGGCCCAACCCCCCCACATAAGACTGCCCAACCCATGCAAAATAGCTGCCTAACCCTCATAAAAGATTGCCTGACCCTTGCGAAAGATTGTCTAACCCTCACAAAAACTACTCCACCCACTGGTCTCAGGCCTTGATGAGCCTATCATCTATTGTGAGTGCAACGACTGTTGTGTCCGAGCTCTCCTCAAAGGCGACAGTGCCATGGTAGTCATGTGGTTGGAATAGGACAGCTATGTTGGCTGCAAACAGAACCTCAAAACCATAGGTGAGATCGTACCAGACTCCGCCACTATCTTCTCAGGTTGGGCCCTTCCTTTCTGGGACATAAAATATTACCAGGATGATATTGTTGTCTGTGTGTATGGGCAGAGAAAGGTTGCACCTGACATATCCTGATGTGACGCAAGCATACAGTTGGGTGAACTCTTGGTCCAGGACCTCATACTACCAGGCTGTACTGGTAGATGCCTGCCCTTGGTCCAGCCCCAGGAACCCTGGCTTAGAAACCTGCTGAAATGGATGGCAACTAGTCAGTCCTTTTTGCATGTGGGGGGGCAGAAACCCTCCAGGCTGCAGCACCCCAAAAAAGTGGAGCTCCTCACCTCATAAGGCATGCTAAATTGCACCAAGAATATACGTACAGCTGCACCGAGATCACCACCAAGCTGGCCTGCTGTACACTCTACCAATCTGTTCAAAGAACCCCAGATTATAGCTGCCATCGCCACACAGACCATGTTGTGGCATAGTTTGCTCTTTAATGGTACTTCTAAAGTTCCAGTAGGGGTATAGAATCTTGTGCATCTCTGGAATTGTATCAAAAAAGAGTATGTCAGCGAAGAGTATGATTTATCTGAAGAGGGGTTAAAAAAAAAGGGAGATGAGTGCAGGGGATTTCAGAACTCCGGAACCCACCTTTCACTAGTGTTGCAGTATACCCAATTCCCATCCAAACCCCCCCTCCTTGCTTTTTTCACCCCCTCTTTCCTGCCACCTGGTATTTGACACAATCCTCACAAATCTCATTGATGTGGTGACAAAGCTCATCACCATAGAGGTTCCTTACCACCATCATAACCACCTCTCTACATTCGTTAATAAAGATATGGTTCTCTTCATCATTGATTACTCCTGCTGGCCAATGGACCCCTTGGTCAAGTATGATTAGCTCTGATTCGAATGTAGACCTCCAAGCCTTGATGACAATGCTGGTATTACTCATGCTGAACATCTTACTCTCGAATTTCTCTATTTGATCAGATGCCAGACATAGTTGAACTTGGGTAACTTTGAACTCTCCTTTCCAATGGAACTGAGCTCTGATCTGAGGGACCGAGATAAGTATATGGATGGGTTGCATGCAGGCAGGTTGCATGCAGGCAGGTTGCATGTGGGCAGGTTGTGTGTGGGCGGGTTGTGTGTGGGTGGATTGCATGCGGGTGTGGGTGTTTTTTTAGGGGGAGACTATGTAAAAATGAAATTAAATAAAACATGGAGATGGATATTTCAGAAAAAGAGCATGAGTGAGTGAGTGAGTGAGTGAGTGAGCTGCATACCGATGAGTTGCATGCCAACGAGTTGTACGAGTTGTACAAGATTGCTCACGAAGGCTTACTTCTGTTCCTTTTGAGACCTCCACCATGCGATGTATTGACTCAACAGCTCAGCCACCAAAGATATGCTCCACAACGTCCACCAGTCTTTCTTCATCTTGACCAGATGTTGTGAATAAAGTCAGCAGATCTTGCCATAGAGCTGTAGACTCTAAGAAAAGCATGAGGTGAATTGGGTCATGCTGGGAAAGTTTAAATAAATACAAGTAAACAAGTAGCAGCTGAGTGAGCAACCTACATCTACTATCGGCTGCTCCAAAAAGGCTGCTGCATACATAGCTGTGAGGTCTGTGAATTCTAAGGTCCAAAGGGCCACCGTGAGTTGTTGCCAGAATTCTCCCTCATCCCCACCATCACCATCACCATCACCATTGCCACCACCACCACCATCGCTCCTTTGGCTCTCAATTAGCAGCTTGTATGCTGTCTATATGAGAAAGAATCTAATATTGTCAGCAGAGAGTACATTTCCACCTCGAATACTCCCTCTTTTGATAATTATTGTAAGGTGAAAAATGAGTAGACTGGACTAATGTACAAATTAAGGGCTGCTGTTTTGTTTGCTTGTGATGCGGTAGGAAAGAACAAAGAAAAAGAATAAAGAAAAAGAACAAAGAAAAGAACAAAAGAAGAGAGGGAGCAAAAGGAAAGGATGATGTCACCAAAGTATAGCAGGAAAAAAAAAACAAGAGCGAAATAAACAAAAGAAAGGATGATGATACCAAAGATTTCAATCTGGATGGATCAATCTGGATAGACCAATCTGGATGGACCAATCTGAATGGACCAATCTAGATGGACCAATCCAGATCAATCCAGATGGATCAATCTGATTGGATCAATCCGAATCAATCTGGATCAATCTGGATCAGATCATGAGACCAATCTGAGTTGATTCGAATCCATCACATGACAAATCTGAATTGAATCTCATCTGGATCAACTCTATCCATTCAGAGCACTAGTTGAGTATGTTCAGGGCATTCCATTGGGCTTCTACAAAGTAGAGGGGTACTAGGCTATGGATATTTATGAGGGGCAGAGAGAGTGTGGCTCAGTTGACAATGGCATTCCAAATGTCAGTACAGATGCAGTTGTAGATCTTGGTAGTCATGTTTGTGTATATTCAGAAGTTGTGGTTGTTGTTTGTTTTGGTTCTCTGTTTTGATACATCTCAGTGCCCAGTATATGCATTTGGTCCTAATTAGTAAGATTCCATTTGTATGAATCTTATATTCCGTGACTTTATGTTGATTTAGCTTTGTGTGCTGTAACTTCAGTTTGACTCAGCTTCATAATCTTGCAGGTGATTTCTAGATTTGTTTGGAGGTCGCAGGTGATTTCAGTGGCTTGTTCAAAGGGTGACATGTTATTTCAGTGGCTTAGAGGTTGTGTGCTTACAAGTGAGCTATAAGGATATTTGCTTGGCTAGATGGCTCCTCATGCAAGTAGTTCTTCTAGTTCCTTCTTAACTGTTTCAATTTTGAGTGGTGACATATGATACATATGTTTCTTGAGTGGTACAGCTCCTGGGGTCAGTTCAATTTCATGATCAACTTCTCATATAGGTGGTAGATCAGGTAGTTTGTCTGGAAAGACATCCTTGAATTCTTCTAGCAGTAGCTTGATACTTTTATTGACTAATAGTCTCTTATTTTGTTTCTTGGAGTGGATCATTACAACAAAGGTATGCATTATCTTCTTGAGTGTTTTCTTATACTATATAGCTGACAGTATTGTAATCTGGATCTTGCTCATGGTCTTATCTGTCTTGATTGTAATGTTGGCTCCATCTTGAAGTAGAGTGACTTTATTTTTGCATCAATTAATATCTAAGTTGTACTTTATAAGTCAGAGTTTTTCTAAGATCAGATCATAATCTCTTAGTAGTACAATCTTGAAGTCTACTCATTCCTAATATTTCTGGATCTTAATGGGCAGTTTGGTAGCAATTGACTCAATGGGGTATAGAGTACCATCTGTAGTAACTATACTATTGTTCTTAGGAGTAGGCTTGGTGAGGATCTTGAGGCTTTTAATGAGATTCTGATTGATGAAGTTCCCTGCAGCTCCACTGTCTATGAGTACTTGAACTTCTTTTCCTTTGACTAGGTCTTTGAAAATAAGTATAGCTTGAGCTCAATTTTCACTAAGACTTACTGCTTGATCAGTACCTTTTGATCTCATTTAGTTTCAGGGAGTTCTTGGACTTCTGTAATCTTAAGTTGACTGGCTTTTTCTAGGATCATTTGTGCAACTCAGTCTCCTTCTTTAACTATGTAGTCTTATCCTTCTAGTTGATAAGTAAGACTTGAACTTGTTCTCGAAAGTCTGGGTCAATGACACTAGTACCTATATCCAAATGATGTTTGATACTGAGTCCTAATCATGGTATAATTCTAGCATAATGTCCTTCAGGGCATTGAACTACAATTCCAGTAGGTACCAGAGTGTGGCCCTTAGCTAGAATAGTGACTTATTTGACTGAGTGTAGGTCAAGACCAATAGCTCCTTCTGTTTAATATTGAGGGACCTGGGCCTTTGGATGAAGCTTCTTGACCTTGAGCTCAAGTTGACTGATAGTGGAATTGACCAGTATGTCCTTGGACAATATGGTGACTAGTCTTAAGAGTTTGCTAGTCTTTCTAGGACATTTGGTTACAATGTGTCCTGTTTGGTGACAGAAGAAATAGGCTCTAGATTTCTTCAGGTGGTCTTTTTCTTCAAGGATGAGCTTGGTGTTCTTTTTGTTCATAGTATCTAAGTTCATTGGTATCAGGCCAACTATTCTTGGTTGGTTTCTGTAGCAGTTCTCGAAGTAGTTCTTCTTGTGGCATTTTGGTTCAAAACAGTAGTCAAAGGTAATAACATCAAATCTATCAGTAATTCTCATAGCTTCATCAAGAGATTTGAGCTCTTTTAGCTCAATCTTGACTTATATATTTCCCTTCAGACCTTGAAAATAGTGGTCTATCTTTTCATCCTTGGATACTACTAGTAGCTCAAATAGAATTGACAAGAATTGTATATTATAGCTTTGCACAGATTTGAGTTGCTTGATGTTCACTAGTTTGTCTCTGGCTAGCTTGGTAGTATTAACAGGCTTGAACTACTTGTGAAGGGCTCTCTTGTAAGCTTCCCAATCTCTGATTCATATATATGAGTATACCAATGTAACCATGATATAATTGTACTATCAGATGGCTGCATTTTCTTAGGAGTATGGTGGCAAATTGAACTTGTATATCATCTTTCATTCTTGTGAGTTTGAAGTATTAATCCAACTAGAAGGTCTATGTATCTATAGATAGTCCTCCTCAATAGCTATTGAAAGTATCTGGCTTGAGTGGCTTAAAACTGACTGGTACTATAGCAGGATGTGATGTTCCCATAGTTTGTGTTTTCTGGTATTCTAGTTGTACTTGAAGTTCTTGAATTTGGTAGACTATGGTATTGATCATATCTTCTATGTTGAGCTGCGATCCTCCTGCTTCTTCTGTAGCAGAGGGGTCTGGCTGGTAGACTGACTCTTTATGGCTCATTTCGAATTCATGTGACTAGTTGTAACTGGTTTCCGAATTTGTGTGAGGTTTCTTAATAAGGCAAGGTATAACAACACTACTGTTACCAAGTATAATAGTTCTAGTTTCTTTAAGAGGAAGTGGCTAAATCTGGAAGTTTTGATTGACCTAAAGTAGCTTGAAGAGATACTTAAAGGTTTAAGTATTCTTGAAGAATTTCTGAGAGAAAATATTCTGAGCTTTATTCAGATAGAGAATAAGAATATTTATATATAATATATATGAAAGAAAGATCCAGAAGGATCTTGGAAAGAAAGAGAAATGCCAAAAAATAGATTTTTGGCAAAGCTGACTAATACTATTCTATAATGTTCTGAAAGGTTCCATGACTAGCTAAGACAAGATGCTTGGTGCCAAGATAAGACAAGAATGTTTTAGTGGTATCTGGGTGTCGAGAGAAGGTTTCTAAGTAAGTAGAAGGTGATGGAATATAGTAGAATGTTTAAGAAATGACAAGAAAAGACTAACTAAAAGATGCAAAAATATACTAAGACTAAATATGACTGTGAAATTATTACAGCATCCTTGGAATTATATCAAAAAGAGTATGTTAGCAAAGAGTGTAATTTATCTAAAGAGGAGTAAAAAAAAGAGAGACGAGTGTAGGGGATTTTGAAACTCTAGAACCCACCCTTTACCAGTATTACAGTATACCTAATTCTCATCCAAACTCTCCCTCTTTGCTTTTTTTGCCCCCTCTTTCCTACTACCTGATATTTGATACAATCCTCATAAATCTTGTTGATGTAGCAGCAAAGCTTATTACCATAGAGATTCCTTACCACCATTGTAACCATCTCTCTATATTTATTAATAATAATATAGTTCTCTTCATCATTGGTTACTCCTGCTGGCCAATAGACCCCTTAGTTAAGAATGATTGACTCTGATTCAAATATAGACCTCCAAGCCTTGATAATGATGCTAGTACTGCTTATGCTGAATATCTTGCCCTTGAATTTCTCTATTTGATCAGATGCTAGACATGATTGAACTTAGGTAACTTTGAACTCTCCTTTCCAATAGAACTGAGCTCTGATCTGAAAGACTGAGATAAGTATGCAGATGAGTTGTATATAGACAAGTTGTATATAGATGGGTTGTGTGCAGATGGATTATATGTGAACAGATTGCATGCAGATAGGTTATATACAGGCAGGTTGCATGCAGATGAGTTGTATGCAAGTGTGGGTGTTTTTTAGAGGGAGACCATGTAAAAAATGAAATTAAATAAAATACAGAGATGAGTATTTCAAAAAAAGAGCATGAGTGAGTGAGTAAGTAAGTGAGTAAGCTATATGCTAATGAGTTGTATGCTGATGAGTTGCATGAGTTGTACAAGTTATACAAGATTGCTCACAAAGGCTTGCTTCTGTTCCTTTTAAGACCTCTGCCACATAATGCATTGACTCAACAGCTCAGCCACCAAAGACATACTCCATAATGTCCACCAGCCTTTCTTCATCTTGACTAGATGTTGCAAATAAAGTCAGCAGATCTTACTGTAGAGCTGTGGATCCTAAGAAAAACACAGGGTGAATTGAGTTATGCTGGAGAAATTTAAATAAATATAAATAAATAAGTAGCAGCCAAGTGAGCAATTTACATTTACTATCAACTACTCCAAAAAGACTGCTATGTATATAGCTGTAAGGTCTATGAATTCCAAAGTCCAAAGGACTACTATAAGTTGTTGCTGAAATTCTCCCTCATCCCCCTATTACTACTATTATTATTATTACTATTGCTATTGCCACCACCATCACCACCACCATTTCCTTTGGCTCTTAATGAGTAGCTTATATACTGCCCATATGAGAAAGAATCTAACATTGTCAGCAGAGAGTACATTTCCACCTTAAACACTCTCTCTTTTGATAATTATTACAGGGTAAAAAATAAGTAGACTGGACCAATGTATAAATTAAGAACTGTTATTTTGTTTGCTCATAATGCAGTAGGAAAGAATAAAGAAAAAGAATAAAGAAAAGAACAAAAGAAGAGAGAGAATAAAAGAAAAGGGTGATGTCACCAAAGTGTAGTAAGAAAAAAAAATAAGAGAGAAATGAACAAAAGAAAGGGTGATATTACTAAAGATTTCGATATGGTCTCGAAAATCTCGCCGACGCTAACCGGTGAATCTCAAGGTCTCCAAAGTCAGTCACGGCTACTACACCCAGCTTACCTACCCGTCCCAAACAAGATGAACGGTCAGATTTCATTACGGGAGATTTCTTTCTCTTCACCGGGATGGTCGTCGTGCTTCAGGGAGATAGCGATAAATATTTTTTTTTGAGTCGTGAATTACTACGACGATGACAGATCGCTTGGGCGAAGATGAGCTTAATGTGTATGCGGCGCAGAACATTAGTTGGAAGGAGAAAGAACAACGACGGACTATTGGGTACGCGCAATTAAAGGACAGAAATAAAACACGGCCAAAATATCTTGTAACATGACAGGTCACAATCACTGCGCTACAGCAACACACTGCGCTACAGGGCGACATTGTAAATCATCATGACGACACGATGAAATTCATCATGTGATGCTTGTTTATCCTCTTTTTTTTTCTTCTAAGTGAAGCGCCTTCCCTCTTGCCTCTTGTATTAGGTATACCTGCTGTTACTTACCCCGCAGAAAGATGGTAGCGTAATAGGTTATCGTTGCGAGACTCATTTTTTTTTCCCCTCAAAACTTCTCAACCAATAGTCACTGAACTGATACGACAAACCCGTGCCGACGAACCGGCGGAACTACTGGTAAAGCGTTCGAATGCGGTGAATACCACAACCAAGTTTCGTGGTGGAGGCAGTAATGAGCGCCGGCGTTGAAGGTAAACAACACTGCGACTCTGGTAAGTAGACGAATAAAACTGCGAACGCGGAAACGGAAAACGCATGCAAAAGAATCGTTGACTATAATATTGCGCTTGTCAGCCAACAATCGGCCTTTCCATAACCATTCATAACCGTCGAATTGAATAGCACTGCCCCCACCTGCCTTCTCAACTCACTCAACCTTCTGATTTCGCGGTACACACAGTATTCTCTTTCTCTGTCTCTGTCTCGCCTGCGTTGTTCCCCCCCACCGTCACATTATTTATGTCCACCTGTGACATCACCAGTCGCGATCGTCTTCATACCTCCAATAACAAAATTCGTTTCCTCTCCTCCCCTTTTCCGCCAATCACAATCCGCAGTCTTCGAAAATGTGGAGTGCAAGCAAGCTGGTGCGGTAAAGCAGTCTTAGGTAAGCCACTCAGAATGTCTATAAATTTCGATCCATCTCCAACACTTTTCATTGTGTCTCCTCTTGCTTTAACAATGGCACAATAAACGCGCGTCACCTATGCAATGCCATCAAGGGTAAGTCATCCGCTTTCGAATCCGATCTATTCTTGTTCCGATACCGATAAATCTTACATCTCTTCCATTCGTCTACGTAGCTGCCATCTTTCCGTATCATACATATCCTGTCGCAGGTAGGTACCTTTTGGCAGCGTACAATTCGCACTCGTACCCTGCTGCAGGTAGGCCCTATGTTACGGAACCCATTCCCCATTCCCTGAGCCTTATGGTTCAAGGAAGTAACGTCTGGATGCTTCATCTATGATGGGCCTTCCCGCATAGATAACTCTGGAAATCGGATTCCGGCGAGGCAAGAGGATGGACGGGTGGTGTCATCAAAACCTTGGTGACGGGCTGTCCGTACATGGGGTGGGGGGGTGCGAGGTGGGGAAGAGGG
>RBNI01001569.1:0-21854 GCA_003990745.1 Jimgerdemannia flammicorona | reverse complement strand
AAAAAAAAAAAAAAAAAAAAAAAAAAAAAATAGTGAGATTTCATTCAACTTGATTAATCAACTGAGTTTTTCTTTGCTAAGTTAACTGACATCTTGTTGAGTTCACTGATATCTCACTAAGTTCTTTATCAATTTTCTCTTTGTAAAATTATAAAGCTTTTTTTCACTAAGTTTTTTTTTATAAATTATAATAAGTATATTAAATATAATAGATATACTTTTAGATTTGATATTTATTGATGATATCAACTATTTAAAAGTATTATATCAGATATTCTTTAGCTCAAATAAGTGACAGTCTTATTTTTTGAGTACTTTTTATTATATTTTTAAATTAATATAGTTCTCTTTTAATTAACTAATAGTAATTTAGTAATTTGTACACTTTAAGTCATTTAAAGTCTAAGTCTTTAATATATTCTTTTCTAAATATAGTCTGAGTCTAAATTCTTTAAATTTGAAATATATATAAAATTTAAAATATTTATTCTTAAATATAGTTTTATTTTATTTATTTAAAAAACTTATTTATTAATTATATATTTATGTAATAAAACTATATATTGATAGAATTAATACATTGTAGATAATCAAACTGACTATTAGCCCTAAGTTCTGAGTTCTTGTGAGAAAGCACTAAGTTCCAATTGCCTATTGTGGCAGAGTCTAGGTATCACTTTCAGGTTCTTTTTTTTTTTTTTTTTTTTTTTTTTTTTTTTTTTTTTTTTTTTTTTTTTTTTTTTTTTTTTTTTTATAGACTCAAGTCCCATGGATTTTTATTGGAAGGGAACCTAGACTAATAGACCAAAACCCTCCCCCACCACCCATCAAGCACTGCCCCCCCATTAACCTAGGCTAGCTATTGTCCAGCAGCTCGATCATACCAGGTACAGCAGGGCCTATGTTGGCCTGTACCTCATTTTGCACACCATACTCTCCCTACCACCAGGGAAAACCCAGCCATATGCCAACAACTGAAAGCATATGCCTGAGAACCCAACATATATACAAGGCCATGCTCAAGCTGAATAGAATAGCCCCTGCCACCCCAAAGAGAGCAACAGGCAAAGAAAAACCCTCATCAAAGTACAACATGGTGGGTAGGGCCTGGTTCTTCCAGTTGAGATGAGTAAAGAACTTATACGTGAGGTGGGAGGAGACCCCCAATACCCCACTACTCAAGCCTATGGACCTCGATCACATTGTCATGTCAGCTCTCAGTTCTAGTTAAGTACAGCCAAAACACCTGAAATGGGTAACCTTATCCCCCTGATGACCAGGGCCTAACCTACCAATCTGCCAAAAGAAGCTGAGAGTGATACCTACTACCTAACTACACTGCATCAATCAAAAGGCCCCACCAAAGCAGCACCTGCCCCAGCCCTGATGACTGCCCCCAGTCTGGCACCCTACTGGTTCACCGTTAATGCCCTTCCTCCTATCTGTGATGGCCATCTCCCCTCTCATCCTGACAACACCCAAAAAGCAGTCACTTATGCCAGAACTGTGCTTGCCGGGAAGCTTGCCAAAGCCAGAGGGCCCCACCACAGGCACCGAGGACCTGCAGGTAACCTACACTGAGCACTTGATGCCCAAGGTCAGCCAACTCCCTACATAACCTGAGATACACTGAGACACCACCTTGTTGGTGATGGCAAAAGGAAGAAGGTGCTGCACCAAAACAGATGCACTCCAGATGCAGCCAAAGGCACCAGAAACCACGAAAAAGTGGAGAAGACACCGATCTGACACCGATAAAGGGGCAACTTGTCACCATTGCCTCCCTCCCACTGCCCTGCAACAGGTACAGCAAACCAATCTGAGGTAGAGGGGGTAATAATTGTGGAAAGTGGACTCAGAAGGTCGCCTACCAAACCATTGTGACTGGTAAGGTAGCAGAGAAAGGGGTGTCACTTTCAGGTTCTTGTACTGATGGAAGTACTGTCCTTGTATCCCAAGTTGATCAGGCTCAGAATTATTAACAAGTTGGGTCTGAGAGTTCTGTAATAAGAATACTGCTTTATTCTTGTATTTGGGGAAAGCAGAGCTTTAAGCTTTTCTTCAGCTTTCAGACTGAGGTTACAACACACTCAGTACAGAGGGTATTTATACATGTTTGAGGCTATGGCTAAATATGGTGTGCTGGGTGTATCCATCAACGCGGTCGATTTTGGCGATTTCCTAATTCAGCGTAACGAGGCGGATTTGGCGGATTTGGCAGATTTGCGGATTCGCGGATTTGGCGGATTTGCATGTAACGAACCGTTACATACTTCCCTTCTTGAATGGCGCGGATTCGGTGGACTTGAATGGTATGTAACGAAACGTTACATCCTTCCCTTCTTTAACAAAAGTAATAAAATGTTCAAAAAAAAAAAAAAATAGGTGCGAGTTCTCTTGTTCGCGTAACGCGGACGATTTCGGCGGACTTTCGCAATTTGCGGATTCTGGATTTGGCAGATACGTAATATGGCGGATTTGGCGGATTTATGTAACGAACCGTTACAACCTAAGTTTAAATTTCTTAAAATGGATAAAACTAATATTTATTAAGACAAATTTCATGTATTTTAAATTTAACTGAATATTAGCTAAGAGATACAATATATTATATTATTATTATTAATTAAGACTTATAATATAATAAACATCAATATAGAAGATTAGAGATCTTTTATTTGTTTTTATTTTATAAGTTCTCTGTATTAAATTTTTATCTCTTAGAATATATTATAGATAAATTTATTTATAAGTTTTTTTAAATTTTTAAATTTTTTTTTAATCTTATATTTATTTTAAATATATAAAATTATATAAGATTTATTACTTTTTTTATAAATAAATTAATCTATATTATAATTTAAGAGATATATTATATTAATAATATATTGTAATATAGTAAATATTATAACAGTGACCTCAGAATGATGACATCAGCACAAGAGACAACAATTCTCTAACTATAAAAAAAAAAAGAGATAGCAATTCATTGTAAGCCACCAGATCGGAGTACAAGAAGATTATACAGCATAACTCACTCAGACTATGAAATAAGTAATGATGACCAACTGTGAGTCATTGTGACTACAGTACAGACATCTTGAGGAATATAAAAGAAGGATCAAGAAACCACAGTAGCAGCAACTCAATAAGACCCACCAATTCCAAAATAGCTCAAAGACTTACCACAAATGAAATATCTGCTGCTCACTAAACCTCAAGGTCAAGGAATCATCAAGATACTTCAGTCAAAGAAAGGATATTCCAAGACATCAGAAGAGCTATAAAGACCTATACAAAAAGAACTCCTAGCCTCAACCTGGATACTAAGGATTCTTATCACTTTATCCTCTACTGCTGTGAAATGGAAACAAGGATCACTATTACTACTGAATGCCTCCAAATATAGCAGGAGTATGAAATAGAAAACCTTCTCTGCCAGGAGTTTCCACAGGCCAGCTCTCAAGAGCTATAAGATACTACTCCCATAGATATATATAAAATAAGGATAGCTAAGAAGATTTATCAGATCTTCAGATATACACCATGATTGATTCTCAACTTAGAGTATGTTAGAGTCTCAGACTTCAGAGATCTGTCAGCCTGCTATATTAATATACTAGAAGCCAGAGTGGCTACAAAAGCCCAGTCTACTATCACTCTTAATAGTGATAAAGTAGAAGACTTCTGGCATCCTATTCTCCAGGACTACCCAGATCAATTCTTACAAGGATTGATCTCAGTATTTCAAAGTCCAAGCATTCAGGTTAGATCTCCCCAAGACCTCATATTTGTCTCTTATTTTATAGAAGAGAATATCATAGATTGGAGAGCCCCTGCCAAATATGATGATGTTATTGGTGATGATGTCATCCCACATGATATATGTAAAATGATGGACAAAACATTTATAGATCTTATCTCCTTTAGTGATAATGAGGATGAAGCCTCTATGGTCTTGAAAATTCTACTCTAAGTCTCTTGGTTATACTGAATTATGCCAGCATTCTTTTCCTGTATAATAGCTGTTCCTTTACTGATATTCTAATCTCATGTGACTCAGAATTATTCCAGTACTCTTTTCCTATATTATCAAAATTATACCAGTATCCTGAATCTGTGCAACCATCTGTACCAATACTGGAACTTGGCAGTTTTCTGTATTCCAGTATTTTATTTAGTTATTGGAATTTATATTTAGCTTTATATCTTAGCAACCATTAAATTATATTTTGTATAAATACCCCTCTTATTTTCTTCAAAATAAAGTCAGTTCCTCTTAGTACAATACACACAATTCCTTACAAGCAATCTAAAGAGATAACAAGACAGTTTAAAGATAAGAAGTTTGAGGACTATAAGACCTTGGGAAGGTACTCCAATAAGAACTTTCTTATAACAAACTTGAGTTAGTCTAAGAGATATACCTTAAAGAGAATCTAACATATTTGAAGGACTCAGTAATCAATATGACAATATATACTAGTAGAAGTGCAGCAGATTTTTTTATCTTAAATACTTAATCTTCTTTGACTCTTTAGAGTTCTCAGGTATAGAAGTAAATAAGTTCAAGTATATCTATCTGCAGGCTTATTAGTTCCTTATCTCTTTACTTGAACTATTTTTGATCTGAGATTTATTTACTCTAAATACTAGTAATATTTATACAAGTTTGCCAGCTATATAGTGACTAAGTTAAGACTTCTTTTTCTATAAGTTATTTCATATAGTTGAGATATCAGTATATCTGTAAAATCTATATAGCTGAGAGATTCATATAGCTGTACTTTTTGTATAATTATATAAATTATACAACTGAGAGATTAAGTAACTACTAAACTATAATATTATACTATATTTAGAATTAGATTCAGATACTGTAATCAAATATCTATCTCTTGATTATTATTTCTAATTTAGATCAACTATTACAACTTCTTCCTAAATAAGTGATTTTATCTCTGAATTATCTTGTTTAAACTCTCATACTTTGACCAATTATATATTCTTGTACATATAATCTGCTTGATTATATTCTCTCAATAATATCTCTTTATCTACTAAAAATCTCCTAGAAATACTCCTCAGAAATAGGCCAAAGCTTGTTCATTATCTTTAAATAGTTTTTGGATCTGCTTAACTATAGTGATCTAGGTATAGAATATCTGATACTCTGTAATCTATTCTTCTTTAGTTATATTCTTTTTGTTTAGTAATTTTTCCAACTTGAAGTACTCTTAAAACTCAGCATAATATTGGTAGGCTCTAAAGTATAAGATTCATATAGATGGGTTTATATAATACTTTGAATACTATTAAAGGATTTCTCTATAGCCAGTAGCTTAGTAGAATACTATTATTTTTCTATAGCTCACTGAGCAGCACTTGTGATTCTGAGAGCTAGGACAGTACTTCATTAGTTAGCCATAATACTTCTTAAGTCAGTTTTGATAAATAGTAGTGGGGATAATTGTGTCTAATAGTTTTTATAGTTAAAAGATAGTTCTTTTTATATTTTGTACAATATAAGATCTTTTCCACTTGAGCTTCAGTTTTTATAACTATAAAGCTTCTACTATATTCTAATATACTAAGACTTTATCTCTTATCTTAATAATCTCCAAGAGCTTATAGATTTTCTCTATATTATTCTATTATAATATCTATATCTTAATTATATAATCTTTAACCTTTTTCTTATTTGGTATAATCTCTATATCTTTGTATCTATACTATATCTCTATTAGATAATAGCATTCTTTCAGAACTTTCTTCTCTATATAGCAATTCTTAAAAGATAAAATAAGTACTTTGTAATTATATCTCAGAGAGTAGATAATACTATTAGCAGATAGTAGTCCTAATTTTTATAGTCATTATAGATCTTAGTAATAATAATATTAAGTATCTTATTAGTTCTTTCACTCTGTTCATTTCTCTATAAATGATAAGCTGTGGTTCAAATATACTGAATCTTATATTTCTTATATAAAACCTTAAAGAGCTGATTTATGAATTCTTTTTTTTTTTTTTTTTTTTTTTTTTCATAAGTACTAGGCCCTTTTATTAACTAATCTATAATAAGTATATAGTTCTTATACTACACTGATAGCCCCAACCCACCTCTACTCTACTCTACTCTAATATACTTTCTCTCTTCTACTCTTTCTCTTTTAAATACTATTAGATCATTAATCACTATAACCTATCTACTATTCTTCTTATATATCTCTTTCACTAGATATCTATAGTTAGTAAAGAAATTAGACTTATATATTCTGGTGTAATACTGTAAGTATATAACCTCCAAGTTACCAAAATCACATGTCACTCTCAGAATAAATCTGGAAATCATATACAAGATCATAAAGCTAAGTTAAACTAAAGTCACAGAGTACAAAGATAAGTCAACTCAAAGTTACAGAATACAAAATTTATACAAATGAAATCTTACCAATCAGAACTAAATGCATATATACTAAGTATATATATAGATATATCAAAATAGAGAACCATAATAAATTAAACAAACAACTATAACTTTTAAACATATACATAACTATGACTACTGAGATCTACAACTATATCTATGCTGACATTTGGAATACCATTGTCAACTGAGCCACACCTTCCTGTATCTCATGAATATCTATAACCTGATACCTCTCTACTTCATGGAAACCTGATGAAATACTCTGAATATACTCAGCAAAGTTCACCAAATCAGACAAATCTTAAGCTACTACCAGATTGACTGTCTCTTAGAAGATATGATTGAACACCACTATAATATGAATATTACCCAGATGTCTCAACATCAGAAACTCATTACTCACAAATACTGAGAACTCTTTTATGATATAGTATCTTTATTTTTTACCTCTAAGTTACTATTGCTGAAATAGTTTCTACAGCTAAATCAATGATATGGTATAAGAACTCAATCACAAGTACATTGAGTACATTCAAACTACAGACAGAACCTTTCTATACCCTGATGACTATATCCTGTAAATGCTCAAGTTGGATATGCTATAAAGGATATCTATGATATAATCTAGTTTGATAATGATGAAGCAAAAGATAACAATCTCTTTGATACTAATATGACCTCCAGCTAAGGATTCTTGCTAGCCCTGATCACCCTGCCAACCTTGCTAATAAACTTACAATAGTTCATATAAGTGCACAACCTCTAAGCCACCAAAATTATATGGCATCCTCAGAACTAATTTGGAAACCACATGCAAGACTACAAAACAAGAGATCATCTGGTTACATGAAATATGCCAGCAAGTACAAGAACCCACTGCCAAGATACAAGAATACTAGAAGAAGTACTATAACCATAAGACTGACTCTGAACCACTATAACTAGTTTGGTGTATTGTACTATTACAAAAGAAAACTGAAAGTACCAAACTCAAATTGAGACAAGAAGAACCCTATCTCATCTACCAAAAGGTTCACAAACTGTACTTATCAACTCAAGACCAAGATATACTGTGACTATATAAGACCTCATTACTTAGCAGAAGCAAAACACATTTGAACAACTCTGTTCACTCTATCTGTGTCACCTCTGTTGGAGAGTGACGGATGCTTCATCTGAACTCAAGAAAGCCGACATCGTCGAAACCAATCTCAAGCCATCCACGTGATAGATATTACTACTAAAAATTGCCTCGGATTACAAAAAATATCATTTCCGAGAGGTTCGAACCCCCAGCTATGACATTGGGAGCCCTCGCCCTAGACAAGAATGGCCAGTCCTCACAAATGCACCAGCAGACTAAAAAAAAAGAGAACCAAGACCTGTTATCCTTGTACAACCAACGCCACTAAGGACAGCCTTAATCTTGTAAGAGATAGAAGTGACGACACCTTGAAACTGATGATGTCAGAAGTCAGAAAACTGCTCAGACTTTGCCAGTGATGATGTCATCAATAGTGATGTCATCAAAGACTAACCAGACAGCACCTAAATCTATAAATAGCTTAGCAGTCATAGTATAGTTAGATTAGCCTTGTACAATATGACTGTGAACTGACTCAGCAGTCAGACAATCTCTTGATATGTCAGATCACACTTATACTACATGACTATATTCCGACTCAGCAAAGCACTTAGTGCTACATCCATATCTAGCATAGTCCAGATAGCCCCTCACTAGTATAAATACCCCCTCCCCCAGATCTCAGAATCTCAGACTTAAACAGACCTGAATAATCCGAACACAACTTCTGAGTACTTTCCCACAATATCCCTTCACACAACTACTCCTAGTATAGCAATATCATGAATAGTGAATAAACCTATTTAATAACCCATGAACCACTCTTAAGTAAATCCGCTCCCCGTTAGGTCCTACTCCTAACCCCATCACGAAATTTCCTAATTGGGTATTGTCTGCAGCAATACGCCAATTCAACTAAGCTGGTCTTAGTTTCTTGAACTTCCTGAAATACAGAAAATCCTGAACATCCAGAATTAGTCCGAAAAAGGACTTTGGTTAAGATGTCAACCCAATCTTGAAATCAATAAGCATAGAGGATGTACTCCATACAAAATTGATCTTGACCATAAGAAAACAGTCTTCCAGAATATCCAGAACTTTCAGAAAACCCTTCCAGAACTATGTAATGGTTACCCTAAAAAGCAACCCTCTTACAACTTGGTAGCAGCGGTTTACAATCCAATTCCACTTCAAGACGCTTCCTCACCCCGCTACAAACCCTTCTGTGAATTCCTATAAGTTGGTATAAAGCCCAACCTCTGAACTGGAATTTATTCTGAACCATCTGACAATCTGAAGAGAATTGAACCTGATGCACAAGGACAATTTGACCTCCACACCTGCAACAAGTGGAACAAACTTCATTCAAAGAAAGAAGTACTCCAATTAAATCAGCAAATAGGCAAAACTCTATTCACTGAACTCTTTGCACTACACCCAGTAAGTCAGGATGAAGAAGGTCTTATAGAAGCCTTCTTTACTCTTCTCAATAAGAGTTTTGTCAGCTCTACAAATCCGAGTGACCTAGGACAACCAGCAGCAGTCTTTCTAGCCTTAGTTCCTCATGAAGCCCAAGCCTCTGTAGCCAAGTGGCTCAACTCTACTGACTTTCACCATACCAGGACCAAGACCGCATTATACTACCAATTCCAGAACAGCAAGGCCTGCCATATTCTTAAGGAAGAAGCAAGAGAAACCCTTCATCAACTACCTGATCCCGAACCTGAAGCAGGCCCTGCTACAGCCCTACCCGAATCTGAAACTAATACCAAACCAGAACTTGACTTTGAATTAAGTCCATCTGAAATCAGATATACAACTGATTCTGTCTATTTTGATACCGAGCAAACCCAAGTACACAGGGACCAAACCGAAGAAGAGGAGGAGTATCTCAGTGAATTCGATCCCGGATACACCACCAAAGGAGACAAACCTCCATCAGGACAGAACACACCTATACAGCAACAGACAGTGATCTATCAAGCCCTTACTCCAGACCCACAACTATTACTCTAGCAACTTACATAGACCCAAAGAACCCCATCACACTCTGCACCACTACCTCAAGTAGTACCAGTAACACCACTACCAGCAGTCCAACCACCTCCAGTAAACAACATGGCAAACCAACAGATTCTAGATCTCACAGCCCAGGTAGCCATAATGGTAGCAACCATTACTGCCTTAGCTAAACAGACCCGACCTACAAAAAATCTGAGTCTACCTACCTTCAATGGTACTGCACAAGAATTCCAAAGCTTCATTAGTGTAGTTGATACTAACTTCAAAGCCAATCAATGGACCAATGAGTGAGTTACTGACCGTGTTCTGATAAACAATCAAGACCACACTCTGGAACAACTCTTTGCTACCACTATAGCCTATGTCCACCGAGTTGTTACATTCTTCTGAGGACCTGCCGAAGAATGGTGGTGAACCCTTCCCAAAAAACCCCTCACATGGGACACCCGACCTGCAGTAGTTGCTCAGAATGCAGCAAATAATGCCCCAGGATATGGAGCCCATCCTGTAGCCCCTGGGCTTAAACAACTCATGATTGCTCAATATCGCAGTGAAACCATGATTGCTGAATCCCAAGTAAAACTCTGCAACCTCAAATTTGATGTACATAGCAAGGAGGAATTTGAAACCTTCTGTACAAAACTTAAGTCACTCCTGAACACTATTGGCCTAGGATATATTGCCAATGATGAAGCATGAAATGGGACAAGAGCAGATCATTTATTTGATGCTCTGCCTGAATGGCTTACTAGAAAAATCTGAGAACAAGGATGCCCAGTTGGTTGTGACCACCAACAATAGTGCCTGGCAAGAATCAAGACTATAGTCAAGTGGATCCTAACAGCTAGACCCATTCTGCCCTGAAGACAATTCAACAACAAGGAAAAGACTTGGACCAAGAAAGAAGAACCCAAGCATGAAGCATCCCGAGCTCCCTCAACATCCACTTCGTGGACACCCAGAAATCATGAACCCACCCAGCCGAGTACCTTCAAGAAACTCACTGAAGGTAAAAGGAATGAACTTAGAAGAAGCGGAGCATGCTTCTATTGCCGAAAGACAGGACACATGGCCAGTGCCTGCCCTAACCGAAAACCCTGAACAGCAACATGAGCAACTGTTACCACTCTGCACCACCTCAACAATCTGACCACCAGAATACTAGACTTTGTCAAGTTAAGACAAACTGCTAAGGCCCCAACCAAAGGAAGCCAAAAAGCAGCTAGATATGACCTGTATGCAGTTGAAGAAGCTACAGTCTCCAATCGAGAAGTCAAGCAAGTCTATACAGAAATTAGTATCCAAATTCCTGAAGGACATGTTGGAAGAATATGCTGTCACAGCAGCCTAGCATTGAAAGGACTCTCAGTAGAAGGAGGAGTCATTGACGAAGATTACACTGGCAAAATTATTGTCCTCATCTGAAACCACAGTTGGACACCCTTCAAGATTCCCATTGGATTCTGTATTGCCCAGATCCTATTCGAAAAAATCGAGTCAAACCTGACAGTCAAGGAAGTCTCTGAACTACTGCCCACCATCCGAGGATCCAAAGGATTTGGTTCATCAAATAAGGCCTCAACCCAACCTACCATGAACAAAGAAGAACAATTCTACAAGAAAATTGAAGATAGATATGTACCAAGTGGCCAATGCCCCCATGGCATTGGAATGTACTCCTCCCAAATAATTGATGATTGCTTCTCTTGTATCAATGAACTGGCTCAAAGAAGAACCAACAGAAGGAAAGCTCCTACAACCGAAATCACCACCATTGGATCAGACAAACTGCTTACACTTAAAGCTTTTGTCAATTGAGCACCTGTCAAGATTATGATAGACAGTGGTGCCTCAGGCAACTTTATCAATGAAGAAACAGCCAACAGACTCAAGGTCTTCACCTCCCCGGTACAACAAACTCAAGCAGTTGCCACAGCTGATGGAACCTCACATGTCATTAGCAAGGAAGTCTGCAACCTACCCTTCCAAATCAGTGACTATCAAGTACATGTTACCCTTCAAATTGTACCACTCCCTGACAATGAAATCATCCTTGGAACTCCATGGTTAAAACAAGAGAACCCTATGATCGATTGGGTAAACCATTCTCTGACCATCAAGAAAGGATGCCATAACTTCAAACTGCAAGGCGAAAAGGACCCACTCAACTCTAGTGACCCTGGACCAAAGATCACTCACATCAATAAGCTACAACTCAAGAAATTGGCCAAGAAATGCCCTCTCTTTGCTATCTCCATCCGTCCACCCAAAGGAGAACCCAAAAACTCTGAAGAAGATTTTTCCAAAGTTGACAGCTATGTCAGACCACTACTCCAGAAAGTCCGAGACATATTTCTGAACTGAACCACAGAACCACCTATATCTGTCATTATTAATGACCAAGAAGAATACAAAGTTGAACAAATCCTCAACAAACACAGCCACAAGAACCATCCAAATGGTACAACAACACCAGAACAAATTAGAAGGCCCCGATGAGGATGTCGAAAGCTAAGAAGGAGAGAGTTGTAAGTGCACAACCTCCAAGCCACCAAAATTGCATAGCATCCTCAGAACTAATTTGGAAACCACATGCGAGTCTACAAAACAAGAGATCATCTGGTTACATGAAATATGCCAGCAAGCACAAGAACCCACTGCCAAGATACAAGAATACTAGAAGAAGTACTACAACCATAAGACTGACTCTGAACTGCTATAACTAGTTTAGTGTATTGTACTATTATAAAAGAAAACTGAAAGTACCAAACTCAAATTGAGACAAGAAGAACCCTATCTCATCTACCAAAAGGTTCACGAACTGTACTTATCAACTCAAGACCAAGATATACCATGACTATACAAGACCTCATTACTTAGCAGAAGCAAAATGCATTTGAACAACTCCATTCGCTCTATCTGTGTCACCTCCATTGGAGAGTGATGGATGCTTCATCTGAACTCAAGAAAGCCGACATTGTTGAAACCAATCTCAAGCCATCCATGTGACAGATATTACTACTAGAAATTGCCTCAGATTATAGAAAATATTATTTCCAAGAGGTTTGAACCCCCAGCCGCGACATTGGGAGCCCTTGCCCTAGACGAGAATGGCCAGTCCTCGCAAATGTGCCAGCAGACCAAAAAAAAAGAGAACCAAGACCTGTTATCCTTATACAACCAATGTCACCAAGGACAGCCTTAATCTTGTAAGAGATAGAAGTGACAACACCTTGAAACTGATGATATCAGAAGTCAGAAAACTGCTCAGACTTTGCCAGTGATGATATCATCAATAGTGATATTATCAAAGACTAACCAGATAGCACCTAAATCTATAAATAGCTTAGCAGTCATAGTATAGTTAGATTAGTCTTGTATGACGTGACTGTGAACTAACTCAGCAGTCAGACGATCTCTTGACATATCAGATCACACTTATACTATGTGACTGCATTCCGACTCAGCAAAGTACTTAGTACTACATCCATATCTAGCATAGTCCAGATAGCCCCTCACTAGTATAAATACCCCCTCCCCCAGACCTCAGAATCTCAGACTTGAACAGACCTGAACAATCCGAACACAACTCCTGAGCACTTCCCCACAATATCTCTTTACACAACTACTTCTAGTATAGCAATATCATGAATAGCAAATAAACCTATTTAATAACTCATGAACCACTCTTAAGTAAATCTGCTCCTCGTTAGGTCCTACTCCTAACCCCATCACGAAATTTCCTAATTGGGTATTGTCTGCAGCGATACGCCAATTCAACTAAGCTGGTCTTAGTTTCTTGAACTTCCTGAAATATGGAAAATCCTGAACATCCAGAATTAGTCCGAAAAAGGACTTTGGTTGAGATGTCAATCCAATCTTGAAATCAATAAGCATAGAGGATATACTCTATATGAAATTGATCTTGACCATAAGAAAACAGTCTTTCAGAATATCCAGAACTACATAATGGTTACTCTAAAAAGCAACCCTCTTATAGTTCATAATCATCTATGAGACCTATTGAGATAATGATCACTGGTATGAGTACTAACTTGTATTTATGTCTGATTACTTCAACTATAATGAGGAAACTAGAGAATATAATCTGTATCTCCAGATAAATCTCAAGATAGAACTGACAACTCCACTATCTGAGTATGATTAATATGAAGAACAACTGCCAGCTTACTATAACCCAGTAATATATAGTACTATAACTTATAGAAGGTATGCAGATAGCAAACCTGATGAAAGTAAAGATGATGTACCCCTCCTTTGTTCACTAACTTCATACCTAGCATATGAGACAGATGATGCTATTCTGTAAGATAGTGACATGGTCCCAACCTATTACTATATAAATGAACAGAGAGACATTATCCAAGAACTACTCTTTCTAGATGACTACTTTATCAGAGATAATATCATTGAAGACTACCCAGATAGCATCTAAATCTATAGATAACTTAGCAGTCATTAGTATAGTTAGATTAGTCTTATATAATATGACTGTATACTGACTCAGTAGTCAGATAATCTCTTGACCTGTCAGTTCACAATTATACTATATGACTGCATTTTGACTTAGCAAGGTATACTAAGTACTATATCTATATTTAGTATAGTCCAGATAGCCTCCCATTAGTATAAATACCCTCTCTCTCAGATCTCAGAAACTTAGACTCAAATAATCTGAACACAACTTCTAAACATTTCCCTACAATATTTCTTTACATAACTACTTCTAGTATAGTAATATCATGAATAGCAAATAAACCTATTTAATAACCCACAAACTACTCTTAAGTAAATCTATACTCTATTAGATCTCACTCCTAACTATATTATAAAATTTCCTAATTAGATATTATCTGTAGCAATATATCAATTCAACTAAGCTGATCTTAGTTTCTTGAACTTCCTGAAATATGAAAAATCCTGAACATTCAGAACTAGTCCAAAAAAGAACTTTGGTTGAGACATTAATCCAATCTTGAAATCAATAAGTATAGAGAATATACTTTATATGAAATTGATCTTTACTTTAAGAAAACAGTCTTCCAGAATATTCAAAACTTCCAGAAAACTCTTCTAGAACTATATAATAGTACTTTTATAAGTAACTCTCTTATAACTTGATAGTAGCAGTTTACAATCTAATTCTGCTTTAAGATGTTTCCTCACTCCACTATAAATCTTTATGAGAATTCCTATAAGTTGATATAAAGCCCAACCTCTGAACTATTATTCTGAACTATCTAACAATTTGAAGAGAATTGAACCTAACATATAAGGACAATTTGACCTCTATATCTATAATAAGTAGAATAGACTTTATCTACAAAAAGAAGTACTCTAATTAAATTAACAGATAAGTGAACCCCTATATATCAAACTTCTTACTCTATATCCTACAAGTTAAGACAAAGAAGGTCTTATATAAGCCTTCTCTATTCTTCTCAATAATTGTTTTATTAGCTCTACAAATCTAGGTAATCTAGGATAACTAGTATATACCTATATAGGAATATTAACAAATCCTTAAACATCTTCATAGACATACTATATATATCAGATATAAGTAAGAACCTCTTCTCAATAGACCAGATGATAGCTCAAAGAGATAAAGAAGTAAAGATTTACTCAAATGGTATAATAGTGATCAATTTAAAGAATAATAAAGAGCTAATATATATATTAAAAAGAGAGAACATATGTAATTGATAGTATACTGAGTGATATATCATCTATATATTCTATAATAGCAACTGATACCTAATATATATAGTATGAATACTTAGGACACATTGGCAAGATAAGTTTAAAATAGATAATAAAGAGTAAATCCATATATAGATTACTAAACTATATATCACCAGGTTTTATAGATATATAGTAAATAAGACTTTCTAGTAATCTTTTCAGGAATAGACAAAGTGAGTAGCTGATATTCTCAATATAATATATACAGATATCTGTAGCCTTATATAAACTTCAATATACTCTGAGAAGAGATATTTTATTACCTTTATTGATGATTATACTTATAAAGTCTATATATACTTCATTATAGTAAAGAATGAGATATTCTAAAAATTCTGAGAATTTAAAGTAACTGTGGAAAATAAAATAAGATATAAGATACAGACTCTATATTTAGATAATAGTAAGAAATATGTTAACAAATCTTTCAGAGACTTCTTGAAGAAGTACAGTATTCAATACTCTATAATAGCTTTCTATATATCTGAATAGAACAATATAGTAAAATTCTTTACATAACTAAATAATAGTAGAGATAGCTTAAATAATAATTAATATGGTTAACTTACTATATGTCTTTTGGATCAAAGTAGTGAATACAGTAGCATATACTCAAAATAATTATATTTCTCAAGCTCTAAGTAAGGATTTCAGTAGATCTAGCAAATTCAGCAATAATCAATAATTTAGAAATAGCAAATTCAGAAATAATAGTAATCTTACTCCTGAGGAATTGTGGAGTAAATCTAAGCCAGATATATATCTCACACCTATAGATATTTAGAAGTAAGACTTATATTCTAGATAAGAGTAATAATAAAGATAAATTTAAGTCTAAGGCAGATAAATATATATTTCTTAAATATGATAGAGTGATATACAGATTGTAGAACTCACAGAAAAATCATATAGTTATCTCTCATAATATTCAATTTAAGAAGATCAAAGAGTAGGAAATTTATGTGAAAATTCTTATCTCTATATCTAATTTGATGGTATAGTCAATAATATCTATACCAACTTCAAAGATAAGTAGAATAATATCTAATAGAGGTATGTCTCCTTTAGTAGTATATTCAGGATTGAATTCACTGAGATACTCCTCCTCCTCTTAGCTTTAGTTGTAGTGTAATTTGGTTTGCTCAGTATCAAAGTAGACAGAATTAGTTATATATTAGATTTCAGATAGGCTTAATTCAAAATCAAGTTCTGGTTCAGTATTGGTTTCAGTTGCAAGTAAGATTGTAGCTAGGTCTGCTTCTAATTCAGAGTCAGATTATTGATAAAGAGTTTCTCTTACTTCTTCTTTAAAAATATAGTAGGTCTTACTATTCTGGAAGTAGTAGTATAATACAGTCTTGGTTCTAGTGTAGTGAAAGTTGGTAGAGTTGAGCCACTTGGCTATAGAGGCTTGGACTTTATAAGGAACTAAGACTAGAAAGACTACTACTGGTTGTCCTAGGTCACTTGGATTTGTGGAGCTGATAAAACTCTTATTGAGAAGAGTAAAGAAGGCTTCTATAAGACCTTCTTCATCTTGACTTATGGGGTATAGAGCAAGGAGTTTGGTGTATAGGGTTTCACCTATCTGCTGATTTAATTGGAGTACTTCTTTCTTTGAATAAAGTCTGGTAGATGTAGAGGTCAAATTGTCCTTATACATCAGGTTCAATTCTCTTCAGATTATCAGATGGTTCAGGATAAATTCTAGTTCAGAGGTTGGGCTTTATACCAACTTGTAGGAATTCTCAGAGAGATTTATAGTAGAGTGAGAAAACATCTATAAGTGAAATTGGATTATAAATCACTGCTACCAAGTTATAAGAGGGTTACTTGTTAGAATAACCATTATATAGTTCTGGAAGGGTTTTCTGAAAGTTCTGGATATTCTAGAAGACCATTTTCTTAAAGTCAAAATCAATTTTATATAGAGTACATCCTCTATACTTATTGATTTCAAGATCAGGTTAACATCTCAACCAAAGTCCCTTTTCAGACTAGTTCTGGATGCTCAGGATTTTCCATATTTCAGAAAGTTTAAGAAACTAAGGCCAGCTTAGTTGAATCAGTATATTGCTGCAGATAATACCCAATTAGGAAATTTCATAATAGAGTTAGGAGTGAGATCTAACAGAGAGCAGATTTACTTAAGAGTAGTTTGTGGGTTATTAAATAGATTTATTCACTATTCATGATATTACTATACTAAGAGTAGTTGTTTGAAGGGATATTGTAGGTGACTATAAAAAAAAAAAAAAAAAATATTGTGGAGAAGTACTCAGGAGTTGTGTTCAGATTGTTTAAGTCTGAGATTCTAAGGTCTGGGAGAGGGGGTATTTATACTAGTGAGGGACTATCTAGACTATGCTGAATATAGATATAGTACTTAGTACCTTACTGAGTTAGAATATAGTCATATAGTATAAGTATGATCTAATATATTGAGAGATTGTCTGACTGTTGAGTTAGTTTACAATCATATCATATAAGGCTAATCTAACTATACTAATGACTGCTAAGCTATCTATAGATTTAGATACTATTTGAGTAGTTTTCAATGACATTACTGTCAATGACATTATCTCTGATGAAGTAGTTATCTAGGAAGAGTAGTTTGCAGATTACTTCTCTCTGTTTACTGAGATAATAATATATTGAGACTTTATCACCATCCTATAGAATAGCATCATCTGTCTTATATACTGGGTATAAAGTTGGTGAGTGAAGGAGGGGTATATCATCTTCATTTTCATCAGATTTGCTATCTGCATACCTTTTATAGATTATAGCACTATAAGTTACAGAGTTATAGTATGCTGGCAGTTGTGCTTCATATTGCTCATACTCAGATAGTGAGGTTGTTGGTTCAATCTCAAGAGTTGTCTAGAGATACAGATTGTGTTCTCCAGTTTCTTCATTGTAGTTAAAGTAATCAGAAATAAATATGAGTTGATACTCATACTAGTGGTCATTATCTCAATAGGTCTCATAGGTAGTTATGAACTATTGTAAGTTCATTGGTAAGGTTGGTGGAGTGATCAGAGTTGGCAGAGATCTTTGGCTTAAGGTCATATTAGTATCAGAGGAATTATTGTCTTCTACTTTGTTATTGTCAAATTGGATTATATCATAGACATCTTTTATGGTATATCCAACTTGGGACATTTGTAGAATGTGGTCATCAGGGTATGGAAAGGTTCTGTCTATAGTTTGAATATACTTGATATACTTGTAGTTGAGTTCTTATATCATATCATCAATTTGGTCATAGGACAGAGTTGCAACCATTTCAGTAGTAGTAACTCAGAGGTAGAGAATAAAGGAGCTATACTCATAGAAGAGTTCTCTATATTTACAAGTGATGAGTTTCTGGTATTGAGATATCTGGGTAATATCAATATCATAGTAGTATTCAACCATATCTTCTAGGAGACAGCTGATCTAATAATAGCTTGAGATTTGTCCAATTCAGTGGGCCTTGCTAAGTATGTTCAGGGTATTCCATCAGACTTCCACAAAGTAGAGAGGTGCTAAGCTATGGATATTCATGAGGGATAGAGAAGGTGTGGCTTAGTTGACAATAGTATTCCAAATATCAATACAGATGTAGTTATAGATCTCAGTAGTCATATTTGTATATATATTCAGGAGTTGAAGTTATTTGTTTGGTTTATTATAATTCTCTATTTTGATACATCTTAGTACTTAGTATATATACATTTGGTCTTAATTAGTAAAACTCCATTTGTATAAATCTTATATTTTATAACTTTGAGTTAACTCAGCTTTGTACACAATAACTTTGATTTGACTCAGTTTCATGATCATATATGTGATTTCTAGATTTGTTCAGAGGTGATATGTAATTTTGGTGGCTTAGAGATTATGTACTTACAGATATTGCAGGAGGAAGAGAAAGTACAGGTGCAGAGTTTAGCAGTATGGCTACATTGATAGGGGCTGGAGAAAGGAGAGAGGCCCTCTAAGTTTCTCATGAGGGCCCTTCAGGTGAGGAGAGTTCAGCAGAGGTGAGAGGGGGTTCTTGATTCTGAGGGGCTATTGGTATATAGTATATAAGACATTCTCAGATCATTAAAGAAGAGGTGGAGTGATTTGTAGAGTGAGGAGGAGAGGGGGGCTGATGCTGCTACCATTGACTATATCTTGGAGAATTAGTACCTACCATAGGCAGAAGAACTGGATGACCTGGTATTACTAGTGCAGAAGGAGGAGATTTGCCAGATTCTTGCCACAACTATACTGAGTATAGCACCAGGGGAGGATGGCCTGCCCTGGGATTTCTGAAAGAAGATGGAGGGTGTCTCTGATATATTGGGAGAGTTGAAGGTACTTTGTGATGGTATTACAGTCTAGGAGATAGGTAGGTGAGCAGGATCTGGGACTGATGATACTGTTGTATAAGAACAAGAGCAGGAGAGAGGACTGGAAGAACTAGAGGCCAATCATGCTACTGGATATAGACAGAAAGTTAGTTACTAAGGTAGTGGTAGTGAGGCTGCAGAAGATGGCCCAATTGGTCTTAGGGGAGGAGCAGCAGAACTTTGTTGAGGGCTGGCTCATTTGGGATGGCATGGCTTAAGTATATGGCATTATTAAAGGGACATGAGCCTATAGACTAGATGGGTGTCTGGTCTTTTTGGATCAGGAAAAGATATATGACTGTGTTTGGCAGGTCTGGATGATAAAGGTACTAGATCAGATTGATATCCCTCAATAGTTCCAAGTAGTAATGGTCAGCCTACTGGAAGAGAGTAGAGCAGTGCTTATATATAATGAGTATTGAGGGGTGGCTTTTCCTCTGGGTAGGGGTATTCCTCAGGGGGACTTACTGTTCCATTCTATATACACTCTCCTTGGAGCCTTTGATGGATAGGATTTGGCAAAAGATAGAAGGGCTCTCAGTATTTAGCATTGGGTGGAAAGTCAGCACCTTTGTAGATAATATAGTGGTCAGCCTGGGTTCAATTACTGATGTTGAGGAACTTAAGGAGACTATGGAGTGGTATGAGGCATACTCTGGGGCTAAACTAAATTAGTACAAGTGTGAAACAATAGTGCTGAGTAATGGTCTAGTGGGGGAAGATATCATAGGAACAATTATCTCTGCTGGAGAGGCAGTGAGGTACTTGGGCATCTATCTCTCAATATATGGGTCAGCACTATCTAGACTCTGGTGGGAGCAGTAGGTTGCTATCTAGAGGAAGGCTCTGCAGAGTTGGAGAGGCCACCACTTGTCTCTGGCAGAGCATGTTTCTATCTTGAATGTTTACTGGCTGCTAAAGTTGTGGTATTTGACTTATCATCTGGACTTTCTAGCCTGGGTGGTGAAGAGATTGCTGAAATTGGCCAAGGAGTAGATTTGGGCCAGGAGGAGGAGTCAGATTAGCTGGAAAATCTTATCTTTGTCAGTGGCTAGAGGAGGACTCAGACTGGTTGACTTTTCAAAGAGGTTATACTGCCTGAGAGCATGGTGACTAAAGAGAGCTGTGGAGCTGAGAGACAGTAGCTGGGTTTCCCTGATAACAAAGGTCTGAAAGATGAGGTCCTTACTGAGAGGCTCTACAGGAGATCTACTGTCCTTGGTTGGACTTCAGAGCAATAGATACATGTGGTTTAAGGGCTTCTGGTGGAGAGTTGCAGATGGGGTATACTATATTGATATTCATTAGCAGAAAGATGAAGAAGAGATACCTTGGGGTCCAGTAATATGGAGATGGAACCAAGTATTGCTGGGGGACATCCCCCTAGGTAATTTCAATATTGGTAATGGGGTTGAGTATCAGAGGGAGTTGGGGCAGGATCTGTGGCCCAGCAGGTGGCAGTTGGTGGATATCAGAGAAGAGTGAGACTGGAATGAGGTCTGGGCCTAGAGTGCTGAGGTTAGGCAGTAGCTGCTACTGAAGTATTGGATGGTCTGGTGATATATGTTGAGGAGGAATGTTATGCTCAACTTTCACTCTGGTCACCTTATAGAAGATAATATTAAACAGGAAGGGAGTTTTGTGCAGATATCTGAATATTGGCTAGAAGAGTGTGAGGTACTTAGTGACTTCTAAATAGCAGTTGGGAAGTAATTGAGTATTGTATGGAGGGGGGATGGTATGAGAGGTTGGTGGGAATATTTGTGAGATAGATTGGTGAGAGGGGTAGGGAAGGAGTGGCTTACTTTAGGTTAGGTACTGGCTATATAGGTGGGGTTGGCAGGTCACTGGTTGTTTGTTTTTGAGGAAGAGAGATGTCTGGACTTGGGAGTGTAGCTGCTGTAATAGGAAGGGTTGATAGAGGATACTCTGATGGGCTGGTGGCTTGGTTGGGGTCTGCAGAGTAGTTGGCAGTATTGTTTGGTGGAAATAATCTGTGGACAGAGTGGGGGGAGGGTTGGAGTAGTGGAGGATAGGGTAATTTTTAAGCATAAAGAGATGAGAGGGGGGAGGGAGTTCCCCTATGGGGATTGGGTAGTGGAAGGAGATAATGTAATTATATATATAGACTGGTAATAAATAGCAAAGTCTGAGTGACTATAAAAAA